>JAPKLX010002789.1:0-11987 GCA_026898415.1 Leonotis leonurus | reverse complement strand
ATTGTGTGTGCGGAAATATGGTGGACTTAGTTGGTGCTCTTATATTGAAAACCTTAAGTATAATCCAGATCGTTAAAGCAGGTTGATTGAGATGCAGTTTAAATGATAGTGTAAGGATTAGAATAAATAAACAACTGAATATAAATATGCAGAAAGATAAATGACACAGTTGTTTAACGTGGTTCGGGAAATCCCTACGTCCACGGTCTGATCAAAACTAGATCAGATTATCCACTACTAGGATACTCTTCTTCTTTATACTCGCTGAGAACGAGCCACAAGTTCCAATCAAAACTAGAGTGAAACTTATGCACGAATAAGGGTCGTGTCCCTTTACAACAGATTACCTCTACTTTACCACTAGAAAACTACTAGCTAGTAGGGTGATCTCCTTTCTCTCGATAAGACAGACTTGAATCGAGGTTGGGTTGGTGTGATTTAAATTCACAATCAGTTTGAAGCTTTAGTCTAAAGAGATTGATTGCTTGAGAATGATTTTGTCGATGTAGCAATCACTAGTCTCCAGACTTTGAACTCCAAATATATATAGGCTTTGAATTTGAAATTCCAGCCGTTTGTTGATTGGCGTGAGATGATTGTAGATTGCCAATCAATGATGTCCATCATATCTGCTCTTGCCTTGTAGAAGAGTTGACTGAATCCTCTTAGTATGGAAAGCAGATCGATAACGATTACTTTCCTTCTTCGTGTCAGTCATGGATTCTCCTTCCAAACCTTAGTGGATGGACTTCAATATTGACGTGGCAAGTGGATATGATGTGTAGGATGATGTCATCTGGTGGTTTGATGACTCTATCGATCTGGTGCCTCGCTGTAATCATCGATCTGGTTGGTGACCTGGTCAGTGATCTGGTCGCTGACTGTCTTGGCAGATCGATTTCCTCTCTTGATGAAAATGTCTTGATCTTCAACGTAGACTATTGAAATGACTTCTATAGGAATAATTCATTTACACGTTAAGTTATCTCCTAATCTGTTCTCTATCATATTTCACTTTATACATAGTGATCTGTTAACATGTAGAATAGTTTAACACCAATTAAAGTTGTAAAGCCTAAGTGTGTTTCGAGAGATCATCATCAAAACCAAAATACTTCGGGGTTTCCAACAATTTCTCCCTTTTTGATGATGTCGAAACCACACTTTATAGTATCATCCTAATTTAAGCATTGAGTGTGATCTGGTTTAAAGAGCCAGATCACCTGCATTGAGTGTGATCTGGGCCTCTGCTGCTGCTACTCTGATGACCTGCACCAGATCCTTTGCATCGTTCATATCCAGATAGAGGTTGAAAGCTTCATTAGCTGTGCCCTCGCAGTATGTTGGTTCTTTGATAAAGTAGCGGCACATGATGAATCCATACTTTAGCCCCTCCCAACCTTCCTTCAGATTGTCTGGCAACCAGCTGGTTTCTCCTTCTTTTGGCTTTTTGGTCTTGATTGGTGCAGAGGAGAACCAACCAGATCCAGACTTCTTCTTCTTCTTTAGTGGTTGAGATTGACTTGATTTGCTTGATCCAGACTTGGATGGCCTCTTGGGTTGAGCAGATGGTTGACTTAGTCGATCTGGTTCTGTAGCACCAGATTGACCTTTCTCTTTTCCAGCTCCTTCTGCTCCTTTCCCTCCAGATCCTCCTTTCTTCTTTACAGATCCTTCCCCCTTTTCGACATCATCAATATAGATTTTGATGAGTGCCTTAAGGGAGGTGATCTCCTCCTTCATCTCCTTCATCTCCTTTTCAGAGTCCATCTTGTAGTTGAGTAGTGATGTCATATTGGCCTTGGATTCATCAATCTTTTGCTCCATGGATGATTTTGCGCTGGTGAGATCAGCAGTATAATTCTCTTGTTCTTCTTTGATTGCCCCAATCTCGTCTATGTATGAGTCAATCATTGTCTTCGTGGGGTATCTCAGATCTCTCAGCTTCCTCTCGACAAAATTTATCCCGTCATCTTCGAATTTTCTGAGTTGTGATCTGATTTCTATCTTTGCTGCTTTGATCACTTCCTCAGAAATTCCATTAGTCTGGTCCTTGACTATGGCATGAACCATGTCTTTCTCTTTCTTGGCAAACTCTGTAACAATTTTGTACATCTCTTGGACTTTAAGCTCCATTATTGATAGAGTTTGATCAATCTGTTCTTTCCTCTCTTCAGCAGTTGATCTATCATCATCCATTTTCTTGCTTAGCTCTTCCAGCTTCATTCTGCACACTCTCCTCAAGTCTGAGTCCACCTGGTCTACATGGGACTTCAGACTGTTAAATTCTGTAAGAATTCTGGTGGCCTGGTCTTGGACTGTTGAGAGAGTCCCATACATGAATTTGTCCACTTTGATAGATATTAAATTTTTGACTTGTGCATTGGATATAGATTGATGCTGAGTCATCAATATCTCTTCCAGATCAGTGGTCTCCAAAAATTCTTCCATGGTGGCTGCTACAGAGGGGGTGTAAATATCATGTGTTAATTTTCCTCCCACCCTCTGTCCAGCTGGTTGTTCTTCCTCCCGTATATAATCGACCACCTCTATCTGTGTGGGCTTTTTCTGGGCTGGTTCACTCTCAGCTTGTGCAGATGTCTCAGCTGTTTCTGTAGCTGGCATTGCTTGATCAACAACATCAGCCTGTTGCTGAGCTGGTTCAGGTTCTGCTCCACCCTGTTGGTGAGCTTCATCTATTTGTTCTTCTTCATCGACCACACTTTCAAAGAAGTGTAATAGCCCTTCTTTCTCATATATTGATCTCAGATCGATCTGTAATTTTTGGGCTTCATGCTGTGCGATGGCAAGGATGCTTTGCAGGTAAGTGTCTCTCAGCTCTAAAATGGAGGAGACTTCGAAGATGTTTAGAAGTATAGCCTCTTCTGCCTTAAGTGCAGAGATCGATCTGGTCTTGAGTAGAGCATCAAGGACATAGAATTCTTTGTCCTTAATGAGAAGTAGTTTTAGTCTCTTAGCAGCATCATAACTCTCTGGAGTTAACTGTATTCCAGGAAAGGATTTAAGAACTGAGTGATCTGCTTCTGCTTCTAGCAACTTTACCACTGTTTTAGCCTTTTTGTTCTCCACATCCTCATCTGAGGATTCATCTTCTTCTTCTTCCTCATCGATCTGCTCTAATTGTTCAGCAGATGATGGACTAGCAGTGTGAGCGGGAGAAAAGTCCTTTTCTGGATTTGGGTCGAAAGAGGAGATGGGGGCAACATCCTCTAGTGGACCCCCAACCAGAATCTCCTCATCCTCAACCTCCTGTTGAGGGATAGGTGTATCAGAAATAGCAGGTTCCTTAGCCTGGAGCTCTTCCACTGGTTCAGAGAGTTTCTGTAGTCTTCTCCTCTTGGGCTTTGGCTGTTGAGCAGCTGTAGAAGCATCAGTGTCCACTAAGCTTGCTCTTCTAGTGACTCTTTTTGAAGGAGTTCTTTCCACTGGCTTCTCCTTGGTGGCTCGGGATTTGATTGATTTTTCTGTGGGGGCAGATGGGGGAATCCAGATTGGATTTGAGCTCCCCATCTCCATCAGTGCATTAGCATGTACTGCATCTCGATCTGGTGTTGGTCCTTGGGAAATCGCAATCTGTCGTTGAACTCAATCACCTCATCCCATTGGTGTTGTTTGAAAAATGTTTCCAGCATGAAGTTAATCTTTGTGGAATGCCTCAGGCTGCTCCTCCTCACTTCAATGCCTGGGCTCGCGCCTTTGATGAAAGTGATCATTTTAGCCTCCTTTGTCAACAGATCGAACAGAACTCTACTCCAATTTACAGGAAGATTGAGCACCACAGCGGTGAGTATCTTAAACTTCTCCGGCGTCACTTGGTCGTATGAACCATTGTGGTTCATGAATATCCGTTGTACAAACTCGAAGATAATCTTGTACTCCGGAGCAAGCAGTCCCCTGTTGAACATTCTGTTGGTGTAGGTTATTGGTACAACCATCACCATCTCAACAGCTTCTTGCAGCTGATCCTCTGTGATATCTCCAAGGCTAATACCTTCATCCTTCAACTTATAGACCTCGTCTATAATGTTCAGCACGTTGTAGGTTGTGTTGCTTGTTGTATTGCCCTTGTTTACACGAATAGTGGCCTCGTTCCCACCTTTCTCTCCTTGCCATGTGAGGTAGAAAGTTGCCACTTCCTTCGGCAAGAATTGGAGGGGGTGTGTGGTGATAATGTTGTGAAATCCTACAGCAAGGTTAAAGAAATATAGGTGAAAACCATTCTTCCATCAATGAAGTATGAATGCTCAATAGTAGTTTAAACAATACAGAATATCAAGTTCTATGGTTTTAATGTTTGTTCACAGATGCATGCTTATGGATAAGCTAGTTTTTCAAGACAGGGCAGTTCACATAATACAGTTAAAGAGCGATATTGTTGGTCCCGAAAGAGAAAGGTTTGGTGTATGGGGGGGGGGGGAATACACCATATACAAACTTTCCAGTTTACTGTTGAGATAACAGAGAGTTCAAGCTATTCTTAGATAAGAATTAGCTCGATAGATGACTAGTCAGATTGGTCAGCAGATCGATACCAGATTAGTCCAAGCAGATTGCTCTCTAGTGAAAACACTTAGCCAATAATAAGAGTGATCTTATTATCTTCTAAGTATTGTGTGTGCGGAAATATGGTGGATTTAATGAGTGCTCTTATTAGGAAAACCTTAATAGTTAATCAGATCGTTAAGCAGATTGATTGAGATGCTGATTATATAATAGTGCAGATGGTTAGAATAATAAACAACTGAAAGTAAATATGCAGATATATGAAGAACACAGTTGTTTAACGTGGTTCGGGAAATCCATACATCCACGATCTGGTCAAAACTAGACCAGATTATCCACTACTAGGATACTCTGTTTCTTTATACTCGTGGAAAACGAGTCACAAGTATCAATCAAAGCTAGAGAGATACTTATGCACGAAATAAGGGTCGTGTCCCTTTACAACAGATTACCTCTACGTTACCACTAGAAAACTACTAGCTAGCAGGGTGATCTTCTTTCTCTCGATAAGACAGACTTGAATCGAGGTTGGGTTGGTGTGATGTAGAATCACAAAGTGTTTGAAGCTCTTAGTCTGGATCACAGATTGATTGCTTGAAAGTATGTAGTCAATGTTGCTCGCGCATGTGTATATCTCCATATCTTGAACTTCAAATAAATAGGCATTGAATTGAAAAATTCTAGCCGTTGTTGATTGGCGTGAGATTGGTTGTAGATTGCCAATCAATGACATCCATCATATCTGTTCTTGCCATGTGGAAAGCGTTGACTCAATCTTCAAGATATGGAAAGCAGATTGTTAACGGCTTCTTTCCTTCTTTGTGTCAATCGAAGATTCTCTTCCCAATCCCTGTTGGATGGGCTTCAAAAATGACGTGGCAAGATGATATGATGTGTAGGATGATGTCATCTGGTGGTTTGATGACTCTATTGATCTGGTCTTCAGTTGTGAGCATCATGATCTGGTCACTGTCTGTTACAGCAGATCGATTTCTTCTTGGCGTGAGAACTTGGCCTTCATCCTATACTATTTATATAAATGGCTTCTATAGGAATGATTCCCTTTACATGCTAAGTCATCTCCTAATCTGTTCTCTTTCAGAATTCACTTTATAGGTAGTGATCTGTTAACACGTAGAACAGTTTAACTCTAAAGAAATACTAAGTGTGTTTCGAGAGATCATCATCAAAACTAAAAAATTCTTAAGGGTTCCCAACAGATATAGAACATTTAAACATGAATAACAAGGAGAAACCTTTGCATCGCTTAACAAGGGCCAATGCCTTGTCTATTTTATGGAAACCATGGGTGTCAAGAACGGCATATTGATCTTGAGTAATATATTGGTTCAGAAATTTCACTTGCTCGAGAAACAAAGTTGATTTGGGAGCCATTTTTGAGAGATAGATTTTTGAAAGGCTTGAGGGAGTTAGAAATGGCGAGAAATTTGCCCAGTGTTTAAAGAAGAAGAGTGTAGGTGGTAATCTAACAGTCTAACACATATATATAGATGAATGATAAACGGTGTAGATTGAAAGAAATAGAATTAATCGATTAGATTTAATCTTCCCTTTTTAGTTTTCCCGCTTTTCTAAGTTATAGACTTGTAGTCTATCACCACTTCTACTCTGCGTCTGATACACGCGCTTTTGATCCTAGGGTTGCAGTGCAGCGCGTGTCGGTTTGAGCCGTCAAGTTGCTTCCTTTTTCTTGATTTGGTAAATATCTTTGCGATCATAGTTCCCAAACACAATACTAATCATCACAAAAATAGGAGATTTGGTATATTATGTCAGAGTTTAGACATATAGTCTATGATTAAATAGATATAATCACGGTATTTAGATTTATTATGCTGACGTTCCCCCTTGACTAAGTAACCCAAAAATTAGAAATTAATTTCCACGTGGCTACTAGTCATCTGTTGTAGTCAATCTCCTTATTAACGATCTGTTGTCACCACTATCGATCTTGGACATCGATCTTGTGTGATGATCTGTTAATAATTCCCGGTTGGAATTTTATTCGCATATGATCTGCTCTAGATTGATATGTTGAACTTTGATTCCACCATGATCTGTTGTTAATTCCTGTTGAATTTTAATCGATCTGTTCTACAACAATCTGTACTTTGATGATCTGGTACCAATTCCCTGTTGGATTTGTACTTGATCTGTCGCCTATCAATCTGTATTATGTCAATCTGGTTCTCTCTTCCAGATTTAATAATCCTAATTTACCACAAAGCATCTTGAATCTTTCTTCTGGTAGTGCTTTAGTAAGTATGTCTGCTCTATGTACTTCAGTGTGTATCTTCTCGATCAATACATGTTTTCTTTCAACATGATCTCTTATAAAGTGATGTCTCACATCTACATGTTTGCATTTGGTATGTAAGACAGGATTCTGTGTGATTGTTATAGCACTAGAGCTATCACAGAAAATGAGTATTTCCTTGACATCGATCTCATAGTCTTTGAGTTGTTGCTTTATCCAGAGTATTTGAGCACAACAACTCCCAGCTGCCATATATTCAGCTTCTGTGGTTGATGTGGCAACAATGTCTGCTTCTTTGAGAACCAAGAGATCAGTTTATTTCCTAGAAACTGACATGTACCAGATGTTGATTTTCTGTCTAACTTGCATCCGGCATAATCTGAGTCTGTATATCCAGTTAGCTCAAAGTTGTCTTCACAAGGATACCATAATCCATTGTGAGCTGTTCCCTTAAGATATCTTAATATCTTCTTGGCTGCTTCCATGTGAGACTCTTTGGGGTTTGCTTGATATCTTGCACATACTCCTACTGCAAATGAAATGTCAGGTCGAATGGCAGTTAGATAGAGTAGTGATCCTATGATCCATCTGTATTGAGTAATGTTTGCTGGTTTTCCCTTTGGGTCAGGATCAATTTTTCCGTTGGTCTGCATTGGAATCTTAACAGGTTTACTGTCTTTGACTCCAAACTTAGTCAGCAGATCTTGGATATACTTTGCTTGATTAATAAAGATGCCATTTGGTAACTGCTTGACCTTGAACCTTTTGTGTGCAACATGTGCTAAGAACAACCTTATTGCTTCTAGTGTGGCTACGGGTTCAAATGTTTCTTCAAAATCAATGCCTTCTTGTTGATTATAGCTTTTAGCTACTAATCTGGCTTTGTTTCTAACTACTTCACCATTCTCATCTCGTTTATTTTTGAACACCCATTTTACACCTATTACTCCTTAGTGTTTGGGTCTGTCCACGAGATACACCTCATTTCTTTTGAACTCATTAAGTTCTTCTTGCATTGCTGTTACCCAATCTGCATCCTGTAATGCTTCATGAGCATCAGATGGTTCAATGCGAGATAGATAACAGCTCAACAAGGCACTTTATCCATGCATTCTTCTGGTCTTCACACGATCTGATGGGTTCCCAACAATCTGTTCTGGTGGATGATCTTGTATCCATCTCCTTCTCCTGGTCATTTCTTCATTAGATATCTTAGGATCAGGTTGATCTGTTGGTTCCTCAAATTCAGTGTGAGCTGTTGATGAAGCTTGGAATGGATTGTCATCTGCTCCTACTTCTGGATTTAAATTTTCAAGTTGATCATCATCTGCAATGACTGTTTCATTGCTTTCAGTTGGTGATCTGTTTTCATCCAGTTCATGTTGGATTATTCCCCCTTGCTATATGATTTCATTAGCAATGGATGGAGTATTGATCTCTTCATCATCACGTTTTGAGTTCCAGATTAGAATATCTTCTAATAACAACGCATTCCTCTTTCTTGTAGTCATCTGGTTTTCTGTCTGTTTGTCATCTAATGGCCTGTACTCAACGATGGATTCATCAAAAACAATATGAGGTGTTACCTCCACAATATGAGAGTTCTTATTATAGACTCGATATGCTTTGCTGATATCAGAATATCCTAAAAATATTCCAGGATCAGTTTTGCTATCAAAAGTCTTCAATTGAGATTTCCCATTATTATGTATGTAACACAAACAACCGAAAGTGCGAAAGGAAGAGATCTTAGGATTTCTATTGTTCCAGATCTCATAAGGTGTCTTTCCATGTCTGAGTGTAATTGATGATCTGTTCTGAGTATAGCAGGCTGTGTAAATAGCAGCTTCTGCCCAGAATTTCTTGGGTAGATTGGTAGAATTTAGCATAGTACGGGCTGCTTCTTTTAGTGATTTGTTTCGCCTTTCAACAACTCCATTTTGTTGAGGTGTTCTAGCAGCTGAAGTTTGATGAGTGATCCCCATCTTATTGCAGTATGCTTCAATCTTTTGGTTGAGAAATTCTGTTCCTCGATCTGTTCTGATAGTAGCTATATTCATCTCCTTCTGTTTGGTAATCTTATGTAGAAAATCGGGCAATTTGACTAGTGTCTCTTTCTTCTTTAACAGAAAGATAACCCAAGTGGAAAAATCTATAATTAGATTAAATTAATTTCCAAGTCTCCTTTTGGGCGCAATTGAATTTAATTAATTTGCTGGCCCAACCTTTAAGCTTAAATTAATTACTCCATGTAAATGCAACAAAGAGCAGTTCTATTATAAATATTTATCGACTCCACTATAGGATAAATATTGAACTCATCTTGATTCATTCGAATTACGGATGTAACCATTTTGTCATTAATTATTTCCCGCGTTTAAGATTTTCTAAATCTATTAATTAATTGAGTGATCCGATTCAGACCTTTAATATTACATATAGAATAAATTCTCAACCGGTCGGGTTTCTTATGTAATAAACCTTTCTGAACGCCTCACGCGGATTTATCAACTCGTGTCACCAAGACGAGATTCTGTACGACTGACAGTCGAGCACTTTTGGCTAAGCCAATGACTACTACCCAAAGCATCACTATTTAGAGTAACAAAAAACACGCAAGCGTTGATGAATCAATCAACCGCCTATACTAATGTCATCATCACAGATTAAGAAATGAATTAATTTTCAAGACCTCGTTCTAAATATCAGCATGTTAGAACTTATCGCACTGTTAAACCACAATTGTAATAAAAGGACTTGTTTGTAATTTAATATTTAACAATAATAAATAACAAACCAATGATAGAAACATTTATTCTCATTAAAGTGCAATTGAAAACAAGTTTGATACATCGTTCAAGCTTAAAGCATGTTTTGAGGTATACAAACCCTAAAAATCTCCCATTTATAATCAAACATGCTTTAGAGTATACAATTTGTGTCGCATGACATCACAAATCTCCCACTTATACATAAATCAGGTCCATTACACGTCTCACCCCAAATCCCTCTAAGTGTCTCTCCAACGTTTTACCGTTCAGGCTCTTTAAATGATTAGTCAGGTTGTAATCCAACGCTACCTTGGACACTACTACTTCGCCCCTTCTTACTATATCTTAAACGATTGGTAATTCCTCATAATGTGGTTACTTGCCTTGTGGATCCGTGGTTTTCTTGAGTTTGCCATTGCACCTAAGTTATCACATTGAAACGTGATACTCAAAGGCATACTCGGAATCATATCTAGATCCATCAAGAAGCTCCTGAGCGAAACCGCTTCCTTTGAGACCTCTGTCACGACCACATATTTGGTTTTCATGGTGAAGTCCGTGATGCATTTCTGCTTCACACTCCTCCATGTTATGGCTGCGCCTCTGAAAGTAAACACATAACCGGAGGTCAATTTCCTCAAATCTCGGTTCGTCTGAAAATCAGAATTCGTTTAACCCAAAAGATAAATGGTGTCTGATGAGTAAGCCAAACAACACTCCCTAGCCCGTTTAAGGTACTTGAGTATGTTCTTTACTGCCATCCATTGATCATTTCTTGGGTTAGACTGATATCATGCTCCATGCCTACGGCAAAGCAGATATCCGGCCTAGTACATATTATAGCATACATGAGACTACCTACTATAGAAGCATAAGTTATTTGTCTCATCTTCTCTTTCTCTATAGGTGCCTTAGGACACATGTCCTGAGAAAGTACCATTCCATGTATAAAAGGTAAGAAACCTTTCTTGGAATCCTGCATACTAGAGTATAGCCTCAATATAGGACTCTTGAGATAGGGACAACATTCTCTTTCTTCGGTCACGAAAGACCCTGATCCCGAGAATGTATCATGCTTCTCCCATATCCATCATATCATATTGATTGGACTGATATGTTCTAACGTCCGACAACATCCTATTGACACTTTCGATCAAGAGAATGTCATCTACGTATAGCATCAAGAAAACAACCGTCTTGCCCTCACACCTCTTGTACACACATATTTCGTCAGGGCACTGATTAAATCCTTATAACTTGATAACCTGATCAAAACAAAGGTTCCATGACCGTGGGGCTTGCTTAAGCCCATAAATGCCTCTTAAACTTCCACACAATGTGTCCCTTTTCTTGAATTGCATATCCCTCGGGTAGTTGCATGTGAATATTTTCTTCAAGACTTCCGTTTAGGAAATCTGTCTTGACATCCATTTGCCATACTTCCCAATCCATATATGCAGCAACTGACAAGAGTATACGAATAGACTTGAGCATAACTACTGGTAAGTAGGTCCCATCATAATCGATACCTTCCTTTTGAGTATAGCCCTTAACTACTAGTCTAGCCTTGAAGACCACAACGTTACCGTCAATTCCTAATTTCCGCTTGAAGATCCATTTACTACAACTGGCCTTGCAGCCTTCGGGCAGATCAACTAGCTTGTATACTTCCTTGTCTACCTTGGATTGCAGTTAAGACTCCATCATCTCTTGCTAGAGGTGACAGTCCTTGTATTGGATGCCTCTCCCACTCCAATGAATCGAACGGGTTGGCGAACAACCCTCCCACTACGACGAGACTCCACTACAGGTGTTACAAGTGTTTAATTTGGTGATGATGGTTGTTGTGTTTCTTTTAAATTTGGACAAGCTATGATTCTCATTTCCTCGAGAACTATCTTATATGGGCTTGTGGTTATTGAAAAAGTCTTCTTCCAGAAATCGAGCATGGGTGGTGATCGCGACCTTTCGATCTCTGAGACTATAAAACTCCCACACTTCCGTCTCTCTAGGATAACCCACGAGCGGACAAAAGTCAGTACGATGTGCCAATATGTCGGTATCCTTTTCTAGCACGTGTGTTGGACAACCCCACACCTTGAGATGTCTTAGACTGGGCTGACGCTTTGTTGGTCCCGAAAGAGCAAGGTTTGGTGTATGGAGGGGGGGGGGGGGAATACACCAAACACAAACTTTTTAGTTTACTTGGCTAATTATCAGAGAGTTCAAGCTATTCTTAAAGAAGAAGTTGCTCGGCAGATGACTGACCAGATCGATCGACAGATCGATAGCAGATCAATCCAAACAGGTTGCTCTCTAGTGTAAATACTTAGACAATAATAAGAGTGATCTTATTACTTTCAAAGTATTGTGTGTGCGGAAATATGGTGGACTTAGTTGGTGCTCTTATATTG
>JAPKLX010002662.1:213-12354 GCA_026898415.1 Leonotis leonurus | reverse complement strand
GTCGGTAGTTCCAGGGATTCTTGGATATAGCAATGTAGTTTTTCTTGGTGCAGTGAGAGGATGATTTTGCATTGCAGATTGCCTATAGAGATATTCCACAAAAGTTTGATTTTTGTGTTGAGCGAGGAATTCTCTAATCAGCTCGTCTACTGACCCACCTTGAACATCCTGGTCCATCAAGTAATAATGTTGCATTATGAATTCCTTGACCAGTTTGTTCCATTGCGCAGCCTTCTTCGAGTGTAGCCAGGTAAGATTTTGGGGTTCAGTGAGCTGGTATTTTTCAAAAAATTTAAACATTGGGTTTGTTGGCTCAATTTCTTCTTCTGAGGATTCAGCCTTGTCATCTTGGGCACCTGTCATCCCCTGATTTTGTTTCTCTGCCCTCCACAGCTTTTTGAATTCTGGGTCAGCTATCTGCTCCGCTGTGCACCCATCCAAAAACATTTCCTCATTCTCATCATCTTCTGTCATGATCTCCTTTCCTTTGCTCTTGGCAGCAGCCTTCTTTTCTTCTTCCTCTTTCTTGCGCTTTTCTTCATTCTCCTTTTGCAGCTGTTTAGCTTCAGCAATTTGTTTCGCAGTTAACCTTTTCTTTGCAGCAGCAGCTTGTTTCTTTTTGATTTGGGAAGCAGCGGGCTGAGCTTTCTTTTTCACTTCCCCCTTTTCGACATCAGCAATGAATTCTTTGGATATAATAAGTCGAAGGGAGGCAAGATCGTCTTCAAGAGCCTTGAATCGGGCTTCAGAGTTTTCTTTATATTGCAAGAATGCAGAAATATTTCCATTGACTTCATTGAATTGCTTGGTGGCATCCTTGATGTGAGACTCAAAATTCACAGCCAGCGCGCTGTGTGCCACCTTCATGTCAGTAATTTGTTTGTTGATCAGAAAGATTTCATTCCCCTTTGCAACATCTTCCTCCTGCAATGCCTCTGGCAGCTGGGCTTTGAGTACAGCAGGCAGCGCGCTCGTAACCACTTTTGGAATCGTGGTTTTCTCCATGTCAGCGTATTGGCCTTCCACGTGCTTCTTCACTTCCTCCACCATCTTGTTACCAGCAGCATGCATCTTTTCTTCAAAAGTTTTGGCTTCTTCTTGAAGTGCAGCAATCTTGCTGTTGGTTTCTTCCTTGTATTTGTCAAAAACTGTTCGGTCACTGTCCAAGTGTTTATGTAACTCTTCGGAGAGTTTAGAGTGAGCGAGCTGGACATTCTTGTCAACAGTTTGCAGTGCGCTCTCAGCAGCGGAGAACACAAAATTTGCCAGTGCAGCAGATCGATTATTTATCCTCTCATGAATAAGTGAGCTAAGTTGATCTGCTGTCATGTGAGTGCCAAGGTTGGCAGAAAGTAATTCCTCCAAAGTGTGCAGTTGGAAACCATCTGGTGTAGTGCTGTAAGTGTAGATTTCTTCCAAGTGTTTATCGACAGCTTGTTCAGCAGTTTGTGCGGCAGATGGTTCCAAAATTGATGCTGTTTCCTCCATTGGAGCAGATGGTTCCGACTTGTTGGGAACCCCATAAATTTATTGGTTTTGATGATGTTCCTCGAAACTACATGTTAATGTTTGAAACCAAACAATCATTGTCATCTATTAAGGTTATCTTAATATGTAAAAGAAGCAGATTGTTTTGCTAAAGTAAATAACGATCTGTCTTATTCTTATAGAAGATATCCTGGACACAATGATTGTTGTTATTGCAAGCATTTATTCCCTATGTAAGACATCTCGATTAAAAAGAAAGCAGATCGTTTTCCAAGAAATTAATGATCTGCCTCCTGTAATTGCAGCGAGCTGTCATTCCATCTTGCTTGTTTTGGTTTCATCTTTTAGATTGTGTTTTAAACAGATCACAATTGTAAAAGTAGCTTGAAGTCTCAAGTTTACTTATATCGATTTGATTCTCTAGTTTAGAGTTCAAGTTTTCAAACGGTACAAAATAAGCTTGTAATCTACAAGTTATTTTGGCAGCTCGTCATGAAAGAAGGAACAGCCCGCTGCTTGCTTTTCTCAACAAGGTCGTTCTCAAGACAATACAAGAGGCTGAAGCAGCGCGCTAAAGAGAAGTATAACCAACTGGTCTATTCAGCAACAGATCGTTTATTTCCATAAACGACCTTATCATCTCAACATTTATGGGGCAGATCATTTGATCCTATAAACGATCTGGTTGCTTCAAGTTAAAGAAGAATGAGATGAAGCTTCAACATTAAAGTCAGCGAGCTGCTATGACATTAAAATCAAGCTGCTCCTCACAATAACTACGGTGGACTGCCGACATACCTAAATTTGTCACAAGTCAACCACTCCTTGTATTGTCACATCAACAGCATGCTTTAAGGAATGAAGTACAAGAATATCAAAATCTCAGTACGATGAATCATTCCCAGTATGGCAATACATTGGGAAATCTCATGAAAGGTGGTGACCACTCTCATTTTGACAGCGCGTGTTTCAACAACACTGCCATGCATTTAATGCAGTCATTAATGCAATGAAGAAGGACTTCTTCTTCTCCAACGGATAGTTTCTTCAAAGAGGCTATAAATACCACCTTCTCCTCCAGAAATGGGTACGAGAATTCAAGCGAAAAACTGCCATTACTCTACTCAAATTACTTCAAGCTTTCAACGTCCAAAGCACTCCAAAATCAAGAATTCTCTTGAGTGTTTACAGTTCTTGAAGTTATTACTTTCTGGAAATTTGTTTGTTTCAAAACCCAAAGTTAGGATCTAGTTTTGATCCAGTTATATTCTTAGATTGTAGTTTTCAATCTTAGGAAGAAGAAGTGTAATCACAAGTATTTATCTAGTTTTGATAAAGCTTGTGGCTCGTACTCAACGAGTGAAAAGAAAGGAGACTTTAGTTGATTTCGATCTAGTTTTGATCGAGCCGTGGACGTAGGGAAGTTTATCCCGAACCACGTTAACTCTTGTGTTCTTTACTTTCTGTTTTACTTCTCCATCATCATCTTCATACTCATACATATAAATCTGTGTTCTTAACTATTTCAAGAAAGAAAACGTTTTCATCTTAAAAAGAGCATTAACCACCAACTTCCGCACACAACTTTAATCAAGTTTAAATCTGTGTTTGTGTCTCTTGATTATTGTTATTCACATATAAGGTATTATTTGAGTAAGACTTAATCTTCCTAATAAGAAGATTTATCTGACTACTTCAAGCAATCTTAAGTTGTTAAGAGTGCTAAAGCCTTATACTTAAGTATTAAACAAGAAAACCTAAAAAGTTTTGAATTGGTGTATTCCCCCCCCCCCCATACACCAATCTAGCTCTTTCGGGACCAACACGCCTTTTCAAATTTATCAGCGGGAGCAGATGTTGGTGTGTCACCCAGTTGTTTCTCAGCAGATTTCTCCTCAAAATTAAATATCTCATCAAAATCACCCGATTGCAAATCTACCGCGAATGTGTACATGTCTTTTTCCTTCTCATAATAAGGAGCGAGATCGATTTCAAGGGTAGCAGCTTCCTCTTTCATCTTGGTCAGTATATAAGTGTGGAAGTACTGCCTTGCATCTGGCACGTCAAGAAACCCAAAATATGTTTGCAATTTGCTTTCCTCTGCTTTCAGCTCGCTGATTGAGAAGAGCAATAAGATAGCTTCCAATATGTAGAACTTGCAATCTCTTATTTCCAGATAATTTTGAAACCTTTGAGCCATCTCAAATGTGGCTGGAGTAAGTTTGATTCCAGGCATCAACTTGATCACAGTCTCAGTTGCCTTGTCTTGCAGCTGTTTGAATAGTAATTGTGCACCCTTTAAACGTTCAACAATATCATCAGCTGGCTGCTCGTGTATGTTGAGTTCAACATCAACTTCATTTAGATCGAGAGCAGATGGTTCTTTTGCTTTAACCGTGGTTGCTTCCAATTCCTCTTCCAAATTTCGAGCAGTTGGTCTACTCTTTGTTTTCCTTTGTTTCTTTCCCTTTGCACCAGCAGCGGGCTTGGGACTTCCTGCTGCCTTTCTTTTGGCAGGTCGTTTCCTTTGTTCTTCTTGTGCTTGAGCAGCAGCAGCCTCTTCAATTGAGGGTTTCTTTGTTGGAATCACCCAATCAGGATTGGACTGACCCATCTTAATCAAGGCTTGCTTGATTTTCTCATCGGTGACCTTGAGGAAGATTTGAGATGATACGCCTAGGGACATTTCCATTTGATGACGATTCCTTGGCAGAATCCAATCCTTAGAAAACTCAATGGATTTGTGCCACTTATCCCGTTGGAAGAAACCACCAATAATCGAACTGAGTTTGGTAGAAAGTCGAAGAGGTCGTCTGATATGTATCTTGGTGCAGTTACCATCACTATCTAGGCGAAGGTCGATCTGCTGTTCTTCATCAACGATCAGTTTTAACAGCGATCTGGCCCAATTGACTTTGAGGTTTAGGAATACTGCAGTCAATACTTTGAGCTTTCCAGCTGTCACGGAGTCAAACGTTCCTTGGTGTCCAAGAAATACCTTTTGTACAAAATCTAGCAAAAGACGATAACTGGGAAGCATTAGCGAACGGTTAAATGCTTTTCCCGTCCATTGTAATGGTTGAGCCAAAATGACGTTGAGAACTCTCTGGATTTGAGCATCCGTGACATCATCGATAACCATGTCGCCCTCATCAACCAAATGATATGTCTGGATAATCATCTCAATAACAGCCACCCGAATAGTGTCATCCTTTGCTTTGCTAATGGGGATTTTGACGGTGTATTCCTCATTATCATCAACCGTCCATGAGCAGAAAAACAATGCGATTTGTCTTGGGAGATAATAGTCTGGTTCGTTGGTGATTATTTTGTGAAACCCTAAGGAAGAAAAATCAAGACATTAAAAGTATAATTTTGATAGCAATCTAGCACAAATGTATACGGACAAGCAGTGAAATTTCCATTTATCAAAAAAATATGGTCATATTAATGCAATCTTAAGTCAATAATCCTAGGATACATAGCAGAATAGCAATGGTTAAAGGATGAAGATTAACCAAAAGTAAACACACAACATGCTCAATCAGGTATGAAGAATTTCTCTCCTAGTACAAGTTTAAGTGATGATTAAACCTGAGCAGGCCCTGATTCTATTAAATAGCATCTCTAGGTTTCGAAACCCATGATGCGTGAGTACGGCGCGGGGCTCAGGGGAAAGCTTTGCTTCTATGGCGTGTAATATATCAGACATATTAATAGTGGGTGCGGGAGAAGATGAAGAGCTAGCTTCAGAAGCAGACATTATGAACAAGATGTGAGTGAAAACGAGGAACTATAGAGTTGCAGAAATTTGAGTTTGAGAGCTTGAGAATAACAATGGCGGTTTGGGTATTTGTGAGAGGGAAAGTTTAAGTGTGAAGAAGGACAATCAAACGTTTCCCTATATATAAATAAATAACAAACGGTCCAGATTGAAACATATAGAAGTAATATCAATTAACGGTTGAGATTACTCCCTTGTTTAATTATTTGCCGCCCAAAAATGAGTGAAGTTCATACGCCAAAGGATTGTTGTCACATCATTGCCTCGAACCAATAATCGAGGACTGCAACATTAAATGAGCAGCATTTTATCCTTTACTTTTTCTGACATAGGGACTTTCGACATTTCCTAACATTTAATAGAATTTATTAGTAATCATTGGATATAAATAATCAAATAGTTGGAGAAATAAATGAGCTTGATTCCCCCTTGATTATTGAAACTTATTCTCCCTTGATTATTGCTCCAGCAGATTGTTTTATAGTTTGAACGATCTGCTCTAGTTGTTGGTATCAGCCAGCTGTTGTGATGTACTTTGTGTAGCTTGCTGCTTTTGATAGCAGATCGTATTTATTTAGAACGATCTGCTTTACTTGGTGTCAGCAGCGGGCTGCTATTCTTCATTTTACGTAGCTAGCTGATGTTGACTGCCATTTGAAGTGAAGAGCCAGATCGATGTCATCATTTGAATGATCTGCTATTCTTTATATCAACATTTGTTGCTTTCTCTTTCATGCAGCTCGCTGCTTTTGTTGATAGATAGCAGGTCGTTTTCATGGTTGCACTGCTTTTTGTTAGCAGATCGTTTCTGTGGACGATTTGCACTAGTCATTAAGAATAGAGGCAGCAGGCTGTTTGCTTTTACTTTCAAGCTGCTTGCAGCTTTAAAGAACCGTCAGCAGGTTGTTTTTCTTCTTTGAACGACCTGCTTCATGTTGAAGTAAAACCGGTTATGAATTTGAAATTATGCACAAGTTTATCAGTATATAAATACTTAGTAAATAAGTAGCTGGAGTTAAGAGGTGTGATAATAGATTGCTTTTACCACCAGCTAGCTGTTATCAACACTTGTACCAATTTCAAGGTTTATTAATCCCAATTTTCCACACAGCATTTTGAATCTGTCTTCAGGTAATGCTTTTGTGAGAACATCAGCTCGCTGCACATCCGTGTGAATTTTCTCTATTTTGATGTTCTTCTTTTCAACATGGTCACGTATAAAGTGATGACGAACATCAACATGTTTGCAGCGAGTGTGAAGAATAGGATTTTGGGTGATAGCAATTGCGCTCGAGCTATCACAAAATATTGGCACGCTATCCATGTAGACTTCATAATCTTTTAATTGTTGTTTGATCCACAAGATTTGTGCTGTGCAACTCCCTGCAGCCATGTACTCTGCTTCTGTTGTTGAGGTTGCAACCGAAGTTTGCTTTTTAGAGAACCACGAGATGAGCTTGTTTCCAAGAAACTGATAAGTCCCAGATGTGGATTTTCTATCAAGCTTGCAACCTGCATAATCAGAATCAGAGTAACCAATTAATTCAAAATTATCATCACAAGGATACCATAAACCTATCTCAATGGTCCCTTTGAGATAACGTAAAATTCGTTTGGCTGCTTCTAAGTGGGATTCCCTTGGACTTGCTTGATACCTAGCACAAACACCAACTGCAAAAGTAATATCAGGTCGACTAGCAGTTAGATATAAAAGTGAACCAATAATACCACGATACAGTTTTACATCTATTGCCTTCCCAAGCACATCAGGGCCAATTTGCCCATTGGTTTGCATTGGAATTTTTCCTGGTTTGCAATCTTTAACACCAAACTTTGTGATGAGATCGTTGATGTATTTGGATTGATTAATTAGGATCCCATCAGCAGATTGCTTGATTTGCAGGCCAAGGAAAAAGTTCATTTCTCCCATCATTGACATCTTGTACTTGTCCTGTATCAGCTTGCTAAACTTGTTACAAAGGAATTCAGATTTTGATCCAAAAATGATATCATCAACGTAAATTTGAACTAAAAGGATATAGTCTTGAACTTTGATGGTGAATAATGTCTTATCAACTGATCCTCGTTTGAATCCTGATTGAAGTAAGAATGTAGACAATGTCTCATACCAAGCTCGAGGAGCTTGTTTTAGTCCATACACTGCCTTGGCTAATCTGTACACCTTGCTCTCATCTTCAACTTCAAACCCCGGTGGTTGTTCCAAGTAGACTTCTTCTTCAAGAACCCCATTCAAAAATGCACTTTTTACATCCATCTGGAATACTTTGAAGCGTTGGAAAGCTGCATAAGCAAGAAACAATCTGATGGCTTCTAGTCTTGCAACAGGTGCAAATGTTTCGTCAAAATCTATCCCTTCTTGTTGGCAATAACCTTTTGCGACTAGCCTTGCCTTGTTTCTTACTAATTCACCTGTTTCATCTATTTTATTCTTGAATATCCATTTGACTCCAATCACACCTTGATGATGAGGTCAATCCACTAAGTACCACACATCATTTCTCTTGAACTCATTTAATTCTTCTTGCATGGCATTAATCCAATCTTCACTTTGCAAGGCTTCTATAATGTCCTTAGGTTCGGTGTGAGCAAGATAGCAGCTTAGTAACGCGCTTTCTCCATGCATACGTCTTGTTTTGACTCTATCCGTAGGGTTCCCAACAATAAGGTCAGAAGGATGGCCATCTATCCATCTTCTTCGCTTTTTTATTTCCTCCTCAGATATTTCAATTTCCATTTCCTCGGGTGGATTCTCGAATTCAGGATGATCTGTGATAGGTACTTCAAAGAGATCGTTAGTATTTAAATCAATGCATGATACTTCATTTACCAATTGTTGAACAGATGGTTGTTGAGTTGAGGGAGGGGGAGATTGATAGTTTTGTTCGTCAACAGATGGTTGAGAATGTTCAAGTGAAGTTCCCCCTTGATGAGTGAGTTGTCCATCTATTCCCCCTAGATGAGTGGGTTGTCCATCTGTTCCCCCTTGCTGTGGCTTTTCTCCAGCAGGTTGATTATTAGTTTCTTCTTCATTTTCATCTCTTCGTGGACTCCATAGAAGAATGTCATCTATTAGGCAATCTGTGGAATTTCTCAGGGTTGAGCGAGAGTTATCATCCTTTGAAGAAACGCTATCTATTCCTGAGACTTCAAAATTGGTTTCATCAAAAACAACATGTGGTGTTACTTCCACAACAAGGGTTCTTTTATTAAAAACCCTATAAGCTTTACTGATCTCAGAATATCCTAAAAATATTCCTTGATCACTTTTACTATCAAAGGTTTTTAATTGAGTTTTCCCATTGTTGTGAATGTAACATTTACAACCAAACGATTTAAAATAAGAGATTCGAGGCTTCCTGTTGTTCCATAGTTCGTATGGAGTTTTCCCATGACGTTTTGTCACAACAGATCGATTTTGAGTATAGCAGGCGGTGTTGACTGCTTCTGCCCAGAACTTCTTTGGGAGATTGATTTCATTCAGCATGGTTCAAGCGGCCTCCTTGAGCGATCTGTTGCACCTCTCCACAATCCCATTTTGTTGAGGTGTTCGAGCTGCTGAAGTTTGATGATGAATTCCCATCTTTGAACAGTACTCTTCGATCATATGATTGATAAATTCGGTTCCACGATCAGATCGAATTGTGATGATGGATGACTCCTTTTGATTTGAAAGTTTGTTGAGGAGATCGGGTAGTTTCTCTAGTGTTTCCCTTTTCTTGAACATAAAAATAACCCAAGTGAATCTAGAGAAATCATCAATAACAACAAGAGTATACTTTCTACCGTTAACACTTAATGGAGATACAGGTCCAAAAAGGTCTATATGTAGGAGCTCTAGAATTCTTGAAGTGGAGTGGGCTGTCTTTGTAGAGAATGAAGCTCTTGTTTGTTTTCCCGCTTGGCAAGCATCACATTTATGGTCTTTATCGAATACTTGATTGGGTAGACCTTCAACCAAATTGTCCTTAACCAGCTTGTTGATTGTCTTGAAGTTCAAATGGCTCAAACGTTTGTGCCACAGCCAGCTGGTTTCTGAATTTGATTTTGTCACTAGACAGGTTTCACTTTGATTGTTCCATTGTACAATATACAACCTGTCCTGCAAAATCCCAGTAAGAAGAATTTCTTCTCCTTCTATGTTTTTGACAAGACACTTGTTAGCTGTAAATTCTACTCTCTTATTATTAGCACAAAATTGGCTAATTGAGAATAGATTATGATTTAGTCCTTCAACATACGATACATTTAAAATAGTAGTGTTACCAACTTGAAGGTCACCATAACCTTTTGTGTATCCTTTTGAGTTTCCTCTAAAAGTAACAATTGGTCCAGTGCACTCTTTGTAGTTGATTAACAATTCTTTGTTGTATGTCATATGTTTGGAGCATCCACTATCAAGTATCCAATCTGCGCCCCGAGCTGTGCGTGTCCTTCTCATCGATCTCCTATCCTGCAATGAAAGTTTATTTAGCTACCCCACTGAATGAGGGTGCTTTGTTAGTAGACAATGTTCCTTTTGGAACCCAAATTTGTCTAATTATTGTGACATTCTGTGACGGTCTGACTTGTTTCCCACTAAAGTCGATATACACAACTTTCTTCTTGACAGGTTGTTGATTTGACACAGCTTGTTTTCTAGGAGCAGGTTGTTTGTAAGGGGCAGATCGTTGCCTCCGGTTAAATGACTGAGGAGCTCGCTGATAGTTGTCCTTTTGTGCAGGTTGATTGATCCCTTGAGCAGGTGGTTTTCTTTGTTGAAAACCAATTCCTTGTGTAGTGGACCTTTGTTGTTGTTGTCCTTGATCCTTGATCAAAATTGCTTGCGGCTGTTTTGCATTGTTGTTGAGATTTACTATCTTGTCTTTCCCTTTTTCCTTGACAAAGTTTCCTTTAGGTGGACCTTTGTCAACTCCATTAAATCCAATACCTCCACGATCTGATGATCTCTTTTGCATATTGTTAATAAGATGGACTCTATCTGACTTTTTGTGAATGTAATAATTGAGCATTGCATTCAAATTGTCCATCTTATTGTTGGCTGAGGATTCTCTTCCCATTAAGTCAGAGATCTTGGCAGTGAGAGCGTAGACTTCTTCACTTTTGTTCTTGATTTGCAGGAGCATTGCCTTTTCTCTATCGTTAAATGAAGCACTTACTTTCTTCATTTCTTGAATAGTGTTAGCCATTCTTCCATTTTCCTTTATGGCATGTTTGAACATCTTGTTCAATCTTGCATGATCTTCCATGAGTTTATTAAAATCTTCGATGGACAAATCGTCTTCACCTTCTTCATCTATCTCTTCTTCGTCACCAGAATCATATAAAGGTGAGTTAGAAATAGGAGAAGAACAAATATTTTCTACCTCATTCTTGTCGAGTCCGTTGTCATGACCCATTAGACATACATCCCATTCTTCATCCTCTTTGGCGATGAAAGCTTCATCGTTTTCGGATGAGCTATCTGTTAATGTGCTTGGAGCAGCTTGTTCTTCAGCAAGCATGGTTTTGCGTTGTTCTCTAAGCTTCTTGTCTCTTTTGCTTCTAAGCTCTTCTCTTTCTGCCTTGGAGATATCGGGGCAGTCCGTTTTGAAATGTCTTTTCCTACCACATTTGAAGCAGGAAAATTCAGATAAGTCAGCCTTAACATATGAGGTGGATTTTACCTCATTCCTTTTCTCAGGTCGATCTCCGGATCGATCTCTTCCTTTGAAGTTTCTGTTGTTATCTTTGTAGAGGCGTTTATATCTGTTAGCCCTAAGCTCCATCTTTTGGAATCTTTGAGCCATGAGTGAGTACTCTTCGAAGTAGTTTTTGGTGGGATAGTTTTCATCATCTGAGCTAGATGCTTCTTTTACTATCACGATTGGGGGGGACTTCTTTTTAACCTCCTTTTCCTTTAACTTGGCCTTGAAGGCAGTATCTTTTTCCTTCATTCCTGCAGCAGAGGGTTTACTAGAGGAAGAATTAGAATGGCCATGAATACGATTGATTTCGTACTCATTGCCCGTTAGTAAATCAAATAGAGAATCAGTGGTAAGAGAGTTAAACTCTGGCATCATGGGATGCATGGCTGAGTAGATTTCCCAAGTAGCAGGTAGAGCACGAATGACTTTCAAGTTTTTCTCTCGTTGAGAATACTTGTTTTTGTCGATGATGGCTATTTCAATCAATACTTCTGTGAACCGATTCTTCATTTGAGCAATGGTCTCTCCTGACTTCATTTTGAATTCTTCAAATTTGTTACAAGCAATAGACAGCTTGTTTTCTTGTATGATGTCTGATCCACGGCTAATTTCTTTGAGTACATCCCACATCTCCTTTACAGTTTGAAGATGTCTGATTTTGGCTAAGTACACGCCTCTTACTGTACTCGAAATTAGACCTTTGGCGAAGTCATCAAGTCCAGCTTCTTTTCTTTCTTCAACAGTGTATTCGTCAATAGTCTTTTCCTTTTCAACTATGACCAGTGAAGGAGTTGGACCGGTTCCATCTTTTATCTCAGCACTTCCTTTGTTCATAATCTTGATAGGTCCATCAGTAATGACCTTCCACATTTTGATGTGCTGTGCACGTAAGCACATCTCAATTCTAAAACTCCAGTCTTCATATCCAGCAATGGAGAAATCCTCACAAGCACGTATCATCTGTCCTTCCATAGCTTCAAGATAGATGATTAGATAAATGCAAGTGCAATATGCAGTGAAAACGTTTTTCAAGATCTATCCAAGATGACCACACAGAGATAATCTCTTGTGAATTAGAAACAATGGTCAAAATGAACCACTGCTCTGATACCACTTGTTGGTCCCGAAAGAGCTAGATTTTTGTATGGGGGGGGGGGGGGGGGG
>JAPKLX010001381.1:4770-21898 GCA_026898415.1 Leonotis leonurus | reverse complement strand
TGTTTCGAGAAACCATCATCAACACTAATCTATAGGGTTCCCAACAAATAGATCAAGACAAAGGATGAGGAAATCTACTCACTCAACTCAAAGGTTAAAGACTTGATAACCAGAAAGGAAGTTGTTGAGGAAAAATTGCAGAAGACAAGAGAGAACATGAGAAAAAACTTGTCAATATGATCGTAGACATGCAAAATAAAAGCAGATCAAGAGCTTGATAAGGTTACACTGGAGAATCAGGTACAACCAAGTTCATAGTTGAAAGAAAACAAATACCAGATCAAGTTTTCAATCTGAAAAATGGGAAGAATCAACCCTAAAAGATGATGGTGAAAGAAGGAGGAGACAAACGATATTATCAGTTCAAAGGCAAACCTGCTCAGTATGTCAGAACAAATAGGAACCAAAATCAGAAGGCTCATACCAGAACACAATCAGCAAAGAAGAACAAGATCAACATGAACAATGTTGAAAGGAATCATCCATCTGTCTACAAAGCAATCTCGAAAACAGATGACTCAGGGAGACAGATCACCTACTATATTTTTGCGTTCCTAACACTAAGTTGATTTGGGTTCCAAAAGGAACATTTGCTACTAACCAAACACCCAATCATTGAAAGGGTTGCTAAGTCTACGTAATTGCAGGATGGAAGAAATGCAAGGAGTCGAGTAGCAAAAGGATCAATCTGGATCATTGATAGTGGATGTTCAAAGTATATGACTTGTGGCACGAACCTATTATCAAAGTATGTAGAGAGACAAGGTCCACAGGTAACGTTTGGTTGTAACTCAAAAAGTTATACCAGATGATATGGTAATGTTAAGATTGGCAAGACCATTATTTCTAATGTTTCTTATATTGAAGGTCTTACTCATAACTTATTTTCTGTTAGTTAATTCTGCTCTAATGGTAATCAGATTGTTTTTTATGTTAACAACTGTTTTATGAAGAATCAGGAAGGAGATAAAATTCTTCTTATCGGGAAATTGCAGGATAAGTTATATATTGTGCAATGGACAAACCAGATCGAAACTTTCTTAGTTACTAAGACAATCTCAGAGACAAGCTGGTTATGACAAAAATGACTTAGCCATCTGAATTTCAAGTCTATCAACAAGATTGCAAGAGAGAAGCTAGTCGAAGGATTACCAGATCAAGTATATGATAAAGATCATATCTATGAAGCATGCCAAGCTAGGAAGCAGACCACGTCATCATTCACCAGCAAAATAGCTCACTCATTATACCAGAATATTGGAGTTATTACATCTAGATTTATTTGGCCCAGTAACGCCATTAATTATCAACGGTAGAAAGTATACATTAGTCATTATTGATGATCATTCAATATTTACGTGGGTTATCTTTTTGCTTAAGAAAAAGGAAACGTTGGAGAAGTTACCTGATTTTTTCAACAAGATTACTCGACAGAAGGAGACTACCATCATGACTATTAGAACAGATCGTGGAACGGAGTTTCTAAACCAGAAGATCGAAGCATATTGCAACCAGATGGATATCACTCATCAAACATCAGGCGCAAGAACACCTCAACATAATGGAATTCTTGAAAGGCGAAATGGATCACTTAAGGAATCAGCACGCACCATGTTAAATGAGACCAGTCTGCCAAAGAAGTTTTGGGTAGAAGCTATCTATACAACGTGTTATACACAGACCGGATTAGTAATCACTCTCAGACGTGGAAAGACTCCATATCAGATCTGGAACAACAAAAAACTCAGAATTAAGTATTTTTGTACCTTTGGTTATACGTGTTACATTCATAACAATGAAAAATCTCAGTTGAAGACTTTTGATAGCAAAGCTGACCCTATAATATTTTTAGAATATTATGATGATAGCAAAGCTTATTGAGTTTACAATAAGAAGACTCATGTTTTGGAGGTAACACCTCATATTGTTTTTGATGAATCTATTCTTGAATATAGGGAAACAGGTGAAGAACATGCTCACAATCAGATCACTACTAGATCAGGAGGGATACTACTTGAAGATGCTCTGATTTGGAGTCCACTTGAAAATGAAGTAGATGATGTTTAACCTATAGCTGAAACAAGCACACAACAAGGGGGAACAACTCACATTGAAGCTGATCAGAACATACCAGTTTAAGAAAATAGTGAACCTGCTCCAAGTCAACCTAATGAATCCAGAGAGATCAACAACAACTTGAATCCCAACCAGGAGATAAAAGATGAAAATCCTTTCCAAGTAACTTCAACGGCACATCCAGAGTTTGAGGAAGTAACAGAAGAACCTCAACCTGAGATATCAGAAGAAGAGATGTCTAGGCGCAGAAAGTGGATTCAAGATCACCATCCACCAGAGCAGATTGTTGGGAACCCATCAGAACATGTGAAGACAAGAAGGATGCATGGAGAGAGCGCACTACTGAGTTGCTACCTATCTCATGTTGAGCCAGTTGATGCATATGAAGCTCTACAAGATGCAGATTGGATAGTTGCTATGCAATAAGAGCTTAATGAGTTCAAGAGAAACCAAGTATGGTATCTTGTAGATTGACCTAAACACCAGAGAGTAATAGGTGTTAAATGGGTATTCAAGAACAAGTGAGATTAGAATGATGAAGTTGTAAGGAACAAAGCCAGATTAGTTGCTAAAGGATACAATCAGCAAGAAGGTATAGATTTTGATGAGACCTTTGCACCAGTTGCCAGATTGGAAGCCATCAGATTGTTCTTGGCATATGCAACCTATAAGAGATTCAAAATGTAATAGATGGATACCAAGAGCGCTTTCTTAAATGGTATTCTAGAAGAAGAAGTTTATGTTGAGCAGCCACATGGTTTTGAAGAATGAAATCCAGACCAGAAAGTCTACAGATTGACTATGGCAATTTATGGGTTGAAGCAAGCTCCAAGAGCTTGATATGAGACATTGTCAAACTTTCTACTGGAGTCAGGCTTTCAACGAGGCTCAATCGACAAGTCACTATTCATCATCAAAGTCAAAGAACATATTCTTTTAATACAAATTTATGTTGATGATATTATTTTTTGATCTCAATCTAGTTATATGTGTGATAAGTTTGTTGATCTGATGAAGAACAACTATCAAATGTGAATGATGGGATAAATGAATTTCTTCTCAGGCTTGTAGGTAAAGCAGCTACCTGATGGTATATTCGTGAATCAAGCAAAGTACTTCAGATTCCAATGTACACCAATGTAGACCAATGGGAAGATTGATCCAGATCTAGAGGGCAAACCAGAAAACATAACTCAATACAGGGATATCATAGGCTAATTATTATACTTCACTGCTAGTCGACTTGACATTACTTTTGCAGTTGGAATATGTGCAAGATACCGGGCTAGCCCTAAGGAATCACACATGGAAGCAACTAAGAAGATACTACGATATCTTAAAGGAACAACACACATAGGTTTATGGTATCCATGTGATGATAATTTTTAATTAACAAGTTACTCTGATTCAGATTATGCAGGATGTAAGATAGATAGAAAATCAATTTCTAGAACTTGTCAGTTTTTTGGAAACAAGCTGATCTCATGGTTTTCAAAGAAACAAACCTTTGTGGCTACATCAACAACAGAAGCAGAGTACATGGCCGCTGGAAGCTATTGTGCACAAATATTTTGGATCAAACAGGAGCTCAAAGATTATGAGATCAATGTGAAAGAAATACCTATATTCTATGACAACTCGAGTGCTATTGCTATTACACAAAATCCAATCTTACATACAAGATGCAAACATGTGGATATGAGACATCACTTTATAAGAGATCATGTGGAAAGGAAGCATGTGCAGATAGAGAAGATTCACACAGAAATACATTGAGCTGACATTCTAACAAAGGCATTACCTGAGGAAAAGTTCAAGATGCTATGTGGAAAACTAGGACTGCTAAAACTTGGATGAAAGAAGTAGATCGATAGCAGATCACTAAATCCAGATCACTCAACAGAACATCAGAATGAAGATCACCAGATAAAGATTGCTATATGCAATTAACTGGATACAGTTCATTAGAATCAAATCACTTTGCAGATCACTAGGAACAGATTAGTAGAAAGCAGCTCACTGGAAAGAAGATGCACAGATTGCTTAAATACCAGATCACTTGCAGAACATATCACCTATTGAGTCAGATCAGATTACTCATGCCACGTGAAAATTAATTTTCCATAAGATATTCCTTAATCAAGGGGAAAATCAGAAATTCATATCGATTTCTGATTATTACCGACTTAATCTTAGTCTATAATGTTGGTCCCGAAAGAGTAAGGTTTGCTATATGGGGGGGGGGGAATACACCAAATACAATTATTTCAGTTTACTCGGTTATTTATTAGAGTGTTCAAGCTATTCTTAAATAAGAAATTGCTCGGCAGATGACTGACTAGATTGATCAACAGATGGATACTAGATCAGTCCAGACAGATTGCTCTCTAGTGTAAATGCTCAGATAATAATGAGAGTGATCTTATTATTTTCTAAGTATAGTGTGTGCGGAAATATGGTGGATTTAGTTGATGCTCTTATCCACTACTGGGATAATCTTCTTCTTCATACTCGTGGTTCGGGAAATCCCTACGTCCACGATCTGATCAAAACAAGATCAGATTATCCACTACTAGGATAATCTTCTTCTTTATACTCGTGGAGAACGAGTCACAAGTATCAATCAAAGCTAGAAGGATACTTATGCAGGAAGTAAGGGTCGTGTCCCTTTACAACAGATTACCTCTACGTTACCACTAGAAAACTACTAGCTAGCAGGGTGATCTTCTTTCTCTCGATAAGATAAACTTGAATCGAGGTTGGGTTGGTGTGATGTAGAATCACAAGTAGTTTGAAGCTCTTAGTCTGATGTTGAGATTGGTTGCTTGAGAGTGACTTTTTCGATATAGCGCACGCGTCTTTTTTCCAGACCTTGAACTTCAAATATATAGGCTTTGAATTTGAAATTCTAGCCGTTGTTGATTGGCGTGAGATTGATTGTAGATTGCCAATCAATGATATCCATCATATCTGTTCTTTCCTTGTAGAAACGTTGACTCAATCCTCTAAGTATGGAAAGCAGATTGCTAGCGGTTACTTTCCTTCCTTGTGTCAATCATGGATTCTCTTCCCAAACCCTATTGGATGGACTTCAATATTGATGTGGCAAGAGGATATGATGTGTAGGGTGATGTCATCTGGTGGTTTGATGACTCTATCAATCTGGTGCTTCGCTGAGAACATCGATCTGGTCGGTGATCTGGTCGCTGTCTGTTACAGCAGATCGATTTCTTCTCTTTTGTGAAATGTGTTTGTCTTCAACCTAGACTTTTATTGAAATGACTTCTATAGGAATAGATCATTTACATGTTAAGTCATCTCCTAATATGTTCTTTATCAGAACTCACTTTATACATAGTGATCTGTTAACATGTAGAACAGTTTAACTCTAACAAGAGGACTAAGTGTGTTTCGAGAGATCATCATAAAAATCAAAATACTTTGGGTTTCCCAACAATTTCCCCCTTTTTGATGATGTCGAAACCACACTTTACAATTCATCGTATTTAACCCTTAAGAGTGATCTGGTTTGACAGCCAGATTGATTTAGTTCTCGTTATTGAGTTATAACGATTAATAGCAGTTTATATGTTCTGGACAATAAGTTTGTGTCATCAGAAACTCAAAAGATCTTCATAGATAAGAGGCAAAAGAAGTTACAGTTTATCAAAAATAAGAATTACAGATAGTGAAAATAAGTATCTATCTGCTCTTCCTCCTTTCATCTTGTTGTTTCTTCATCTTTGCTCTAGTCTCATCGGATATCAATTGTACGCTTTCATACACTCCTTCTCTGATCTTGATGTACTCTGGGTCTTCTGCATGTATTTTGTATCCTCTGTTTTCAGCGAGCTGATTAATGAAGTTCAGAAGATAGGTCTTGTTTGGGATTTTGGTGCCAGGGATGTCAGGGCATTCTCTGAATTCCCTCTCTGGGGCAGTAATGGTGACCTGGGCCTCTGCAGCTGCGGCTCTAATGGCCTCCACCTGATATTTTGCATCATTCATATCCATATATAGGTTAAATGCTTCATTCGCTGTGCCTTCGCAGTAAGTTGGTTCCTTGATGAAGTAGCGGCACATGATGAAGCCATATTTTAGCCCCTCCCATCCATCCTTGTCACGTCCCCATTTCACTTCTCTAAGTAAAATCGAGGAAAACGTGACTAAAAAGGAAATACAGATAAACAAACGAAACGAAAACATTGATAAAAGGATGATACGTGAAACGTACCACAAAGAGGAAGATTTCGATAGAGTTTGGGTGTTACGGACACCCCAAATACATCAACAGAATTTCAAAGTCCGAAGTCCACAAAGATTATACCAACATCAAGAGACACTAAACGTGTACAAGTCTGAAATACTTGGTTCGACACGAATAAAATAACAGTTAAATTCTGAAAGCTTAAATAATTCTGGCAGCGGAAACTGGATCAATATCTGGATCTACATGTATGACGACATGTAAATCACCGAGAGTAAAATAACAAGAGTTTGACAAAAACCACCGCTGAGCCTTCCACTTCGTCATCACGACTTAACCTGCACATTTATAAATATATGCAGGGCTGAGTACGAAAGTACTCAGTAAACACATGCCGAAATCACATTCGTACTGATATATTTGCAATTGTCGTAATACTGTGCAACATAGGGATTTTGTCACTAAAGGACCTATGTTCACTAAAATTTCTTGTGATCTTAAAAGTTCGACAGCGCTGTCTAAGTTCTGGAGTAATCATACATATCTGTAATTCTGTGTGTCGGGAAAGTGGCCACTTTCCGCGAACACTGAACCGGCCAACCCGCTAAGATGACTCACAGTTCGGGTGTACACTAGCCTTAAAAGATAAAATCTTTAAAAGCCCGAAATCGATTAATTGTTCAACAGATACGCATCATACCAAAATATAAATATTTTCGATAATGCAATACTTTATAGCATTTTAAAATTCTAAGCATTTCTAAAGCAAAAATAACAATTTGGTACAACGCATACGATTTGATTTGTAAAAGAAAGCCTACCTGAACTGCTTCTTTGTCTAACGAGGATCGGGTGCAGATCGATTAAATTTCTCCTTCGCCGAACCTTAATCGTAATTAAGAGGAAAATACTCTTCGTGAGTATTAATTTGCCTTATCTAAACAAAATGAAATAATATGCTATTATTTCATTAATTTCTCTAATCACTACTCGATTCTAAAATCGAGTTTCAAGTAATTAATCCAACTTAATTACTAAAGAGTTCCAGTAATTAACAAATTTACCGAAATTCATAAAAATATTCTCTAAGTCATGCTCTCTACTTAGTACAAATTAAGGTACTAATTAGTCCAATTAATAAATATCTAAAATCTAGGATTTAAATAATTTAAATCAATCTCTTAGAATTAACTCTTAGTTCGTTCTAAATTATTTATTTGTTGCTCGGTTTATGAAACGAAAACATTTTTAACTCGTCAGAGAATTTATTTCGCGGCCCGATAAATTTTTATTTCGGAGTTCAGCTTGTTATTTTTTTTTAGGACCAGATTCTATCCTCACGTTGGGCCAACTCTAAATTTTTCCTACCCAAGCCCAAATGCCTTACTCCCTTCTTCAGCCCAAACCTCTTTTTTTTTTCTTTCGCCTGGGCTCATTTCACCATTTCCCTAACCCTAAATCATTTTGCCCGACTCCCTTCTCTGCCTCTTTCCCGAGCTCTCTCTCCTTTCCATCTCGCCTGAAGCTCCTTCGAGTAGGAGATGCAGCAGCTTCATCGCCATTTCTTCCTGCTCCAACTCTTTCTCGTCTGTCTCTCGGTCTCTGCAACGGCGAAAGGATCTCTTCTACCGCGACTTCAAGGTAGGATTTTCTGCCCTTTTCTTTCAATTACTCAGATTTTAGGTTCTTATTCTGAAAGTTCTTCTTAATCCAGTTTTAGATTTTTAGGATTTTCAAGGTTTTAAAGCTTAATCTGTAAAATCCAAACTCTTAGAGTTCAAATTCTTTCTTTTTTTGTCTATATTGAAAACCTAGATTTCATTTACAAGAATTTCGATTCTTCCTTCACATTGTGGTTTCAGAAATCTTGATAAGCTCTGTTTCAATTTGGGGATTCAGATTTTTAAATTCTTGTATTTTGGATTTTAAAATTCCAGCGTTTTCTACATGATTTAAAACTTCTAGGTTTCTGTATTAAACCCTTCTGCTAGATCATATCTTGATCTGACTGCTCTCTTTTAAGTTCGGGTTGGGAAGAATGGAAGAACTCTAGTTTAGTTAGGATTTTCAAGTTCTGATTTAGTTTAAAGGTTTAATAGAGTTCTGACCTTTGTTTTTGTTCGAAATTTTGGTTGAGGGATACGTTGGTGGTTGGTCTGAGCCTGATTGTTCATTAAAAAGGGTTCCTGGAGATGGATTGCCATGAGAGGTAGCCTCTGTTTTAAATTATGTGTTTTATACTTTTGAGTTGGTTTTATTTTTGTTCTGGAAGAATAAGCATATTGATTAGGTTCTTTGAGTTGGATTTCTTGTTTTGGGGTAAGATCATTGTGTATGTTCAGGTTATAAATCAGAATTTATACATGTAAAACTATGGGTAGGTTCTGTTTCTCAAATCTGCGTGCGTATATAAAAGTCTAATTAGCTACATGTTCTGTTCTAAAGTTTGAATACATATATATATTAATATACATATTGTGTGTTTTGAATCTGCATGATGCTATCTAAACAGTTTAGAATTCAAAAAGTCTCTCAGTTTTCTAAGTCCTTTAGCTTGCTAATTCTGAACTTAAAAGTTTAAAGCTTCTACTTGTTACCTCTTTGTTCTTTAATTCTAGAAGAAGATAGATCAAGTATCAGTTCTCTTCTTATAAGCTCAGCAACACAGTCTTAAGAAAACAACATAAGTCTTGAATTAATGCTAAGAAATAAGACTAGAGTATTAACCGTGTACACTCACACACACATATATATATATATACAGCTATTTCTATGTTCTGAAGTCAATAAGCATATATTCTTAGTTTGAGACCTATTTGAAGTTCTAGATTCTGCATGCTTATCTGTTTTAACCTCTTTACTAGTACTCTAGAGTACACAAACTGAATGTTTGGGTCTGTATTTACCTTAAACTTCTGAAATTTCTGAATGGGAAAGAGACTTGGGTGACTTCGGGGTGTGGGTAAAAGTTACTCTGTAGAAGCTTTGGTGAATGAGAAAACTGATTTCAAAAAAAAAATAGTTAAGTGTTTCTGTTGGTACCCTACATTAGACTGAAAAGATGAGACTAAGTTTACCTTACTGCTTCTAAATCTGAATTTTGGGGTGACTGAGACTCTTCTCTTGAGTGGATGATAGCTTCTACGTGTGTGTGTTGAAATGGTAGTGGAAGTGTGTTGGTCCCGGAAGAGCAAGGTTTGGTGTATGGGGGGGGAATACACCAAATACTAACTTTTCAGTTTACTTGACAATTTATATGAGAGCTCAAGCTATTCTGTATAAGAAATTGCTTGGGATGACTGACCAGATCAATAAACAGATCAGTATCTGGTTTAGTCCAAATAGATTACTCTCAAGGTGAAAACACTTAACAGATAATAAGAGTGATCTTATTACCTTTTGAGTGTAGAGTGAGTGCGGAATGATGGTGGATTTAGTGAATGCTCTTGTTTTGAAAACCTTAAGGAATTAATCAGATTGTTTAAAACAGATTGATTCAGAATGCAGCTAATATGAAAGTGCAGGAGGTTAGGATAATAAACAACAGATAATAAGAGTGCAGAAAAGTAAAGCACACGATGTTTAACGTGGTTCGGGAAATCCCTACGTCCACGATCTGGTCAAACCTAGACCAGATTATCCACTACTAGGATACTCTGCTTCTTTATACTCGTGGAGAACGAGTCACAAGTACCAATCACAACTAGAGTGATACTTATGCACGAATGAAGGGTCGTGTCCCTTTACAACAGATTACCTCTACGTTACCACTAGAAAACTACTAGCTAGCAGGGTGATCTCCTTTCTCCCAACAAGACAGACTTGAATCGAGGTGGTTGGTGTGATGTAGAATCACAGAATGTTGAAGTTCTAAGTCTGGAATACAGAGTGCTTGAAGGATAATTGCAGTATAGTTCGTGCGTGTTTTTCTCTCTTTTCCAGATTGTTGACTTCAACTATATAGGCATTGAATATTGAAATTCTAGCCGTTGTTGATTGGCGTGAGATAGATGGTATATTGCCAATCAATGGTTTCCATCATATCTGTTATTGCCATATAGGAAAGGTTGACTCAATCTTTGATTTATGGAAATCAGATTGTTAACGGTCTCTTTCCTTATATGTTTTAATCGTAGATCAACTTTCCAAACCCTGTTGGATGGACCTTGATCTTGACGTGGCAAGTGTATATGATGTGTAGGATGATGTCAGCTATAGGGTTGATGACTCAATCGCTCTGGTTCATCGCTGTAAACATCGATCTGGTCATCGATCTGGTCGCTGTCTGCTACAGCAGATCGATTCCTTTGAGCGTGAAATCTTGACCTACATCCTATTCTAAGTTGAGAATGACTTCTATAGGAACATATCCTTTACATTATAAGTCATCTCCTAATCTGTTCCAAAACAGAAATCACTTAAACTATAGTGATCTGGTTTTTACACGAGGAACAGGTTAACATACAGACCAGCTAAGTGTGTTTCGAAAGACCATCATCAACACTAATCATTAGGGTTCCCAACAATTTCCCCCTTGTTGATGATGTCGAAACCACACTTTACAAAAGGAATCCTATCAGCTAATACAGATTGGTCTGGTCTGGTTTTCCAGTTTGATCAGATTACGTTATTAAATTTATAACGTTTAAGGATAGTTTATATGTGTTCTGGACAATGAATTGTTGTCATCAGAAACTCAAACTGGATTCATATATATATAGAGTCAAAGAGAGTTTTACAAATATCCAAAACAAGAATGAGAAATTGCAGATCATAAAAGATAGAAAATGAAAAGCTATCTGCTCTTTCTCATCTCCTCCTGTTGTCTCTTCAGTTTGGCTCTTGTCTCATCTGATATGAGTTGTACGCTCTCATACACTCCCTCTCTTACTCGTATGTAGTCTGGATCTTCAGCATCCACTTTATATCCTCTGTTTTCTGCTAGCTGGTTGATGAAGTTTAGCAGAAAAGTTTTGTCAGGGAGGTCTGTCCCAGGAATGGTGGGACAGGTCCTGAACTCCCTTTCTGGAGCAGTTATCTGGACTTGGGCTTTAGCAGCAGCGGCTCTGATTTCTCCCACCAAGTCTTTTGCATCGTTCTGCTCAAGATATAGGTTGAAGGCTTCATTTGGTGACCCCTCACAGTAGAGAGGTTCTTTGAGAAAATACCGGCACATTATGAACCCATACTTCAGTCCTTCATATCCTTCTTTCAAATGATCTGGGACCCAGTTGGTCTCTCCCTGTTTTAAAGATTTGCGAATGGGAGCAGATGAGAACCAGCTGGATCCTGCTTTCTTCTTTTTCTTGGAAGACTGGCTTGATCTGGTTGGAGAAAAGGTCTTCTGAGCTTGGAAGGATGGAGAGCTGGCTGGTTTCTTTACAGTTGAAGTACCAGATCCAGTCAGGGTCTTCTGTTTTTCTTCTGCTGCTTTCTGTTTCTTCTTTTCTTGAGCAGCAGATGACAGCAGCTTTTTCTTCTCAATTCCTTCCCCCTTTTCGACATCATCAATAAAAGATTGAATGAATGTCTTGAGGGAAGTGACCTCAGACTTCAGCTCTGCAACCTCCTTGTCTGATTCAAATCTGCTAGACAGCAGTGCAGTGATGTTGAGGTTGGAGTCATTGATCTGCTTCTGAAGAGAAGCCTGTGAGTTGGCTAGATCAGATTTGATCTCTTCTTGTGCTGCTTTGATGTCAGCAGTCTCATCAAAGTATGAAGTGATGAGGGTGGAAGTTGGGTAGCGCAGATCACTGAGTTTTCTTTCAACGAAATTTTTCCCATCAGCTTCAAACTGCCTTAGCATGGCTTTGGTATGAGAGATGGTTTCCTTGATAACATCAGCAGCTATCCCATCAGTCTGGGTCTTCACTATATCGTGCACCAGGTCTTTCTCTTTGTTTGCAAAGGCACTGATGATCTTGTACATTTCTTTCACTTTGAATTCTGTAGAAAATAGATTCTGATCAATCTGTGCCTTACGATCTTCAGCAGCAGCTCTGTCATCATCCATTTTCTTGCTTATCTCCTCAAGTTTCAAGCGACAGAGACGCCTCAGATCAGTGTCGACCTGGTTGACATGAGATTGCAGATGGTCATTGAACTCTGTTAGTATGCGTGTGGCTTCGTCTTGGACTGTGGTCAGTGTGCCGTACATATACTGATCCACCTTCTGGGAGATGAGATCTCGGATTTGTGTATGAGACAGTGATTGATGTTGGTCCATCAATATGTCCTCCTGAGTGAATGACTGCACATGAACGTTCTGTGCTGCGGCAACAGCAGGAGTGATAATTTCATTTGTAAGTTCTCCGCCAATGGTCTGACCAAGAAGTTCTTCCTCTGCTGATGCAGGTTCTTCCTCAGTTGGTGCAGGTGGGGTAGTGATCTGCACACCAGTGTTAGTCATGACCTGGTCTGGTGCAGGGTCTGCTATTGCTGCACCCTGTTGGTGAGCAGCAGATGGAATCTCAGTTTCATCTTCATCAACTACACTGTTGTAGAAATCCAGCTTACCAGCTTTCTCATAGATTTCTCTCAAATTAATCTGCAGCTTCTGAGCTTCTAGCTGAGCTAATGCAAGGATGGATTGAGAGAAGCTTTCTCTTAGCTCAGCAACGGATGAGACTTCAAAGATATTCAACAGTGTGGCTTCCTCTGCCTTGAGCTGGTCGATTGATCTAATTTTGAGCAGAGCAGCCAAGACATAGAACTCCTTGTCTTTGATTAGCAGCAGCAATTTGATCCTCTTAGCTGCATCATAGCTCTCAGGCGTGAGCTGGATGCCAGGAAATGTGCTGATTACTGCTCTGTCAGCTTCTGCTTCAATCATTTTCATAACAGACTGAGCTGTTTTATTCTCCACATCTTCATCTGAAGATTCAATTTCTTCTTCATCTTCTTCATTGATTTGTTCTAGAGGCTCAGCAGAAGATGAGCTGATCGTGTGAGCTGGGGAGAAATCCCTGGGCTGATCTGGGTGTACTGTTGACAGAGGTTCCACATCTTCTGGTTCATCAACCAGTATAACCACTTCTTCCTCCTCAACCTCCTGTTGAGGGATGGTAACTTCTGCAGCAGCAGGTGCTTCGGTCTGTATCTCAGCAGACAGTTTGTGAAGCCTTCTGCGCTTGGGTTTCGGCTGCTGTGCTGCGGTAGAAGTATCTGTTTCAACAGAACTGGTGTTGGGAACCCCATAACATTTCTTAGTTTTGATGATGGTTTTTCAAAACACACTTGATATAATACATGTTCTGTACCTTCTAATTGGTTTCAGCATAACAGATAGTCGAAACTGGTTCAAACAGAACGATAGAAGATGTCTTGAACAGATGCTAAAACCAGCAAGTCTCAAGCAGAAGGCTGGAACAGAAAGCTGGAGCAGAAGGCTAAGTTAGAGACATAACGCTAAAACCAGCAAGTCTCAAGTAGAAGGCTGGAACAGAAAGCTAAGTCACAAGACAGAAAGCTCAACCAGCAAGTCTCAAGACAGAATGCTAAATCAGAGAGTCTCAAACCAGAAAGTCTCAAAATGAAGCTAGTCAACTTTGACAGAAAGCTAAAACCAGAAAGGGTTCAAACAGAAAGATGGAAGATGCTTCGAGCAGAAAGTACTCCTACCAGAAAGCATTGTCTACCAGAAAGTAGTTCAACCAGAAAATGGTTAACGTATGCTCAACCAGAAAAGCATCTCAACCAGAAAGTCACTAGACCAGAAAGGATACATCCAGAAGGATAGAAGCAAACCAGATAAGAGCAGAACCAAATCTGTCAATGAAGCATTAAAGACTTTCCATCAAAGAAATAGAAACTGAATCATTGATTGATATGAAGAAGGAAAGCAAATCACAGATGATCTGCTTACCATTCATAAAAGATTCAATCAACAAATCTACAAGGAAATAAGAGATACGATTGATTGGCAATTAACAAATCAAATCAAGCCAATCAACAAAACGGCTAGAATTTCAAATTCAGAGCCTATATAAATTTGAAGATTTAAAGTCTGAAGAAGTGAACAAGAATATTCACAAGCGCTATACAGCAAAAACACTTTCAAGCACTCTATCTCTAAATCAGACTTAAGCTTCAACCTGTTCGTGATCATAATCACACCAAACCACCTCGATTCAAGTCTGTCTTATCGAGAGAAGGAGATCTTTACTAGCTAGTAGTTATCTAGTGGATTAACGTGAAGATAGCCTCTGATTACAGTAGTTTTCTGTAAGTTGTAAAGGGACACGACCCTTATTCGTGCATAAGTTTCAAACCAGTTTGTACTTGGAACTTGTGGCTCGTTCTCAGCGAGGTTAAATAAGAAGAGTATCCTAGTAGTGGATATCTAATCCAGTTTGGATTAGACCGTGGACGTAGGGGGTTTCCCGAACCACGTAAAAATAACTGTGTTATTTAAATTCTGCATTTTATATTCAGTTGTTTTTATTCTGCATCTATCATACTCATTCAAATCTGCTTTCTTAATCAACCTCTAAATACTCGATTAAAGTTTTCAAAAGGTTTTCTTAACAAGAGCACCAACTAAGTCCACCATTATTCCGCACACAAAACATTGTTTGAAATCAAGTTCACACTTGCTTTCTGCTCTGTTTATCTCACGGGAGAGATCTTACTTGGATAGAACTTAATTGATTAGAAAATCACAGTGTTCTATCATCTAGAGCAATCTGTAATTCAGAAGGCTCACATCTCTCTGATTGAAATTGTCAAGTAAACTGAAAAGTTTGCATTTGGTGTATTCCCCCCCCATACACCAAACCTTGCTCTTTCGGGACCAACAACTGGCTCTTCTGGTTACTCTCTTGGATGGTGTTCTCTCAGCTGGCTTCTCTTTGGTGACCTTTGATTTTGTGGATGGATCTGCTGGACCAGATGGAGGAATCCAAATGGGATTTGAGTTCCCCATCTCCATCAGAGCGTTGAAGATCACAGGGTCCTTTGCTCTGGTGATCAGATTCGCTGAAATGCCCATCGACATTTCAATCTGATGTTGGTCCTTTGGAAAATGTTGCCTTGTGTTGAATTCAACTGAAGTATCCCACTGATGTTGGGGAAAGAAGGATGTAAGCATAAAGCTTATTTTGGTTGAATGCCTCAGGCTGCTCCTTTTCACTTCTATTCCAGGGGAGCTGCCTTTCACAGGTACGATCATCTTAGCCTCCTTTGCTAATAGATCGTATAAGATCCTGCTCCAGTTGACAGGCAGATTGAGAACCACTGCAGCTAATATCTTGAACTTTTCAGGAGTAACCTAGTCATAGGACCCGTTGTGGTTAAGGAAAATTCGCTGTACGAATTCAAACAATATCCTGAATTCTGGCGCGAGAAGTGAGCGAACAAACATTCTGTTTGTGTAATGGATGGGAACAATCATCACCATCTCCACCGCTTCTTGCAGCTGTTCTACAGTGATTTCTCCCAGTTCCAAACCCTCATCCTTTACTTTATAAGCTGCATTTATAATGTTAATGACGTTGTAGGAAGTATTGCTGATAGTACTTCCTTTGCTCACCCTGATGGTGGCCTCATCTCTACCTTTCTCTCCCTGCCATGAGAGGTAGAATGCTGCAACATCCTTAGGAAGGAAGTGCATGGGGTAGGAGGTGATAATATTGTAGAAACCTACATAAAACACAATAGTATATATGTGAACACTATTCTGCTATCAGTGAAGTATAAGTGCCACAAAGAACAGTTTATGCAGTGCTATGTAATTTACCGATATCACATACAAGAGAATAGATACAGAGTAAAAACTCTTAGACATTATGAATACTAATTAAAAAAAAATATGAAACCTTTGCACTGACGAACGAGATCAAATGCCTTCTCCAGTTTATGAAACCCGAAGGTGTCAAGAACCGCAAAAAGGTCTTGGTGAATATAAGGTTTTAGAAAGGTTGCTTGTTCCAGAAAAGCAGACGATTTGGGAGCCATTTTTGCTAAAGAACAGAGTTTTTGCGAAGGAAGAGAGAACTTTGGAAAGCAGAGAATTTTCTAAGTGTTTGAGAAAGTTGTAAGTGTAAGTGATACACAAACCGCCTTATCAATCTATATGCGCAAAAAGGAAGATAAGTAAGGTAATAAAATATTCAGAAATCCTTCCCTTTTTCAGCTTTCCCGCCTTTCCATGTACTAGGTTTTCAACCCATAGTCGCCTCTCCTTTTCGTATGATGCACGCGCTATGATCGAACGGTTATGAGATGGTGCGTTATTTTTGATGCAATCTTTTATCTCCCTTTTTCTAGATTTGGTAGATATTTTCCTCGATCACGTCTCCCAATTACTGCATGCAATCATCAAAAATAGATGATTTGGAAATCTAATGTCAGAATAGAGAGAATTAGTCGCCGTATATAGTTGACCTTTCCCCCTTAACCAAGTAATATACTAATTAATATATTAATTCTATATCCACGTGTCATTGGGTAATCTGGTTGAGGTCAATCTGGTGGAGCGTTTGTTAACCACTTTTTGTTCAAGGTATCTCTTATCTTTCTGGTTGAAGCTTTTCTGGTTCAACTTTCTGTTAAAGTTTAACTAACTTCACTTTGAGACTTGCTGGTTTGAGGCTCTCTGGTTTAGCTTTCTGCCTCTGTTCAATCTGGTTGCTTTTTAGTAATTCCTGGTTGGAATTTTATTTAATCTGTATTGACATGTGTGTTAGTGATCTGGTGTTAGTTCCCTGTAGGAATTTCTAGTGATCTGGATCATGTCACTCTGGATCATGATGATCTGGTTTTGATTCCCTGTAGGATTTTATCAATCTGGATCATAATGATCTGGTTTAGATCAATCTGGTTTAGATCAATCTGGTTTAGATCAAT
>JAPKLX010002697.1:0-12251 GCA_026898415.1 Leonotis leonurus | reverse complement strand
AACTTCAGGACAGACTTCAGTAGAGAAGGTCCTTCAGTTTTGGGATAGCTTGAATCTTCAGTGGGGATGTCCTTCAGTGTACCTGAAAAAATTAGAACTCCCTAACATATGAGTTCTTAGACAAAACACTAAGATTCAGTATTGGTCTTACTTCATCTTTTCAGGGGAGGTATTGGAATCTGAATCAAAACACTTATAAATATTTCCCAACAATTTCCCCCTTTTTGATGATGCCAATACCTAACCTGAAAACATCTATCTAAGTTAAGAAATTCCCCCTAAACTGGAGAACACTTAAACTATAAGAAAAGATGGGTTAGTTAATCAGATAGGTAAATATCAAACCAAAAAAAAAATAATCAGAGCCTGGACAACTAGATGGTTGTCATCAGGTTGAGGTCAAAGATAGACAAAAAATATTGCATTTCATTCAATGATGAGTTTCAGTACATATTGTTCAGTACAGAATGAAATACAGAAGTTAAGTTCAGAACTAAAGGCACGGTAACTGAAAGTCCATCCTTGTCATTTACTGGTTGTTGTCTTCTTCATCAGTTAGCTCAATTTCTGGCGTATCTGCCCTTTCTTCTTCTTCATCTTCTTCATTTTCAGCTTCTTCAGTTTCTGGTACAGGGTTTTCAGGTTCCTTCCCTTCCCCCTTATTGGCATCAGCAGATGCTTCAGAAATGGGTTGATCATCGATCCAGGGGATGGATGGAACACCAGGAAATCTGTAATCAATATTGTGTTCAGAGATGATGTTTTTGCAGAATTGCTCGATGTGTTTCAGGCGAGCACGACAGTTGGAGATGACTTGATCAGTCGTTGAAGTCTTGGACATTCTTTTGCGAACTGTAGTGCAGGCCTTCATTGCTGCTGTGCTTGCAGCATCTGCAATGGACTTTGCGCGCTCTGCCAAGACGAAGCTGGAGTCAGCACGTTTCTGGGCTGTCCTCAAGCGTGAGTGTTGGCGAGCAATGGATTTTCCTTGATCAGTGCAAAGAGTAGAAAGTTCTTTGTATGCATTGTCGAAGTCTGATCTGAGGGAAGAAAGATTTGTACGGTTGTTGTTGCAGGAAAGAATAAGCTTTTTGAATTTTGAATTGTCAGGAGTGCATGAGCTGAGCTCTTTCTGAACTGAATCAGTCAGTATAGACAGTTGAGATTTCAGGGCGTTCTGGATTAGGTTTGGAATATCAGCAGTAAGTAGAGAGAGCTCTTTCTTCAGTTTGGAATTTTCTTGAGCAAGCTCGGCAATTGTTTTCTGAAACTGAAGAGTCTGGGCAGCGAGTTGTTCAGAGTATGAGGCTTGAAGAGCGTTGACAATGGCAGTTTTCTGGTTGACCATGCGTGAACTCTCAGCATCAAAATGCTTCTTGAGTTCAGAGGCAACAAAAAGTTTGTGAGCCTGAAGGAATGTATCATCAGAAGATTGAGGCTCAGGTACAGCAGTGTCAGCAAAAGAAGGCACTAAGGCCATGGACTGAGTGGGAGCAGAAGAAGGACCAGCAGAAGTTGTCCTTCGAGCGTAGGCACGTCCGGCTGAAGATTCAGCATGGGCCAGTTGGGCATCAATGTAGGCCTCAGCATTCAGAAATGCATCATGGGCGTTGGTGAATTGAAAGCATGTTTGGAGTTCAACCTCTTCCATCAAAAATGCGCTCATACCATCGAGCTGAGTTTTATATTCTAAGGCCTGGGAGTCCAAAAAACGAATAGTACGCCAGGTCCACAGTCGTTGGCAAAGTTGGGCAAGGTGGGGATGGTTGAAAAGGTCAGGGAAGGTGGCCGTTAAGAATTGGATAGACTGCAACTCAATGTTGTGTAGATATAATTGAGCTGGAGTTGCAGTGAGTTCAGTGGTGTGGGAGGTGGAGGTATGGTCATGTGACTCATTGCGTGGGGGTGCAGTTTCAGTTGGGGTTTCAGTTACAGTTGGGGGTGAAGAAGATGGTGATGGTGCTGTTGGGGGTAAGGAAGGTTCAGTTGGAGTTGGGTTAGGGTCAGTGTGGTGAGTACGGGGTGATGATTCAGGGGAAGAGTAAATGTGAGTGGGTGAAGGGGATTTGTTCTGGGGTTCAGGCTGGGATTCAGGCTGTGTGATGTGAGGTGAGGAATGTGACTGGGGTTCTTGGGTTGGGAAGGATTGGTGAATTTCAGTGAAGGTGGGAGTGGGTATAAGGGTTGGTGGTGGTAGAATTGGTTCAGATTCAGTGTGGGTTCCGGGGGGGGGGGGGGATGAAGGAATGTTAACAGTTTCAGCGTGTGTTTCAGGGTGGGAGGAGTCAGTGGGTTGAGGATTAGAAGGTAAAGGTTCAGTTGTGGGTGAATTAGGAGGAGAGGGTTGGGAAGAAATGATGATAGGTTCAGATTGGGGCGAGGAGAGGTGAACTATGGTTTCAGTGGGGGTCAGAGGGGTTGAAGGAGATTTGTTCTTGGGTGAAGAAGGCTTGGAGGGTGAGGAAGGCTGACCTGAAGCTTTGAAAATCTGAGAGAGTGAGAGGGTATCTTCAGGTGAGAGTTGCCATGGGAGGTCTGCAGCCAGAACAAGAGAGCGGCGGGGGCGCTTGACCAATTGGAATTGAGGGGGTTCTTCTTCAGATGGTGGAGAAGGAGGAGGAGAATCTTCATCAATCAAAGCCAATGCTGGCTTTTTCAGTTTCAATGGGCAGCGAGGAGGGTTTCTCCTTTTCCTCGTTTTGGCAGGACTGACCTTGGGAGGCGATGAGGGAGCAGCTTCATCATAGTCTTCTATTGCACGAATAGGATCCACTTCAGGCGAAGGGATATCAGACTCCATCTGAAGTGCTTTAACCTTCCCATACATGGAAGTAAGGACTTCCAAATTTGAACTGAATAGGAGCTTCTGTTCAAAGGGTTTGCAGTCAGAAAATAGCTTTGCTGCATTCTGGAAACGCGCCTCGATCAGTACAGAAACCTTGGTGGCAAGGTTCATCGTCTCAGTTCCAACCATGGTAATGCCGTCACTGACTTCCTTAAGTTTCTGAGCTTCAGTCAACAAAAGCTCCTCCATTACAGCGACCCAGTTGGATTTGTCAGCAGCGAAAATGCTGCGCATCAGACTTAGTTTTTGCCAGCTGAGTTGTTCATGTGATGATTTCTTGCCCAATATACACAACTGAACAACATCCAGTAGCAGACGAAGTTCAGGATGAATAAGTCCCTTATTGTTGTTTGCAGTACTGAAGGCTCTGGACTGACCATCAACCTGGATCTCATCGAAGAATTCCTGGATCTCAGCTTTGTACTTCAGGAATTGATTGGGGTTCCTTTTCCCTTTATTCTTCAGTTGAAACACGGACTGAAGCATCTCTGTTACATTCAGGGGAACAGGCTTCGTCACAATTTTGCATGTTTCCTTATCCTTAACACGAACAGGCAGCGATGAGACCGACTGGTCTCCATCATACCCTAGAGAGATGTAGAAAAGCACAACTTGTTCAGGATAAGTATTATGAGGGCGAAGTGTTGTGAGAGTTTCCAAGCCAACTGATTTAATCAGTTCAAAAATAGTCTTTGCTTGGTCTACATCCATCTGTGAGTAAATTGTTGTGGGCTCAGAGAAGATGCGTTGACAGAGTTGATCCAAAGGCAGTGCGGGTGGCAATGGTTTCTTACCCATGTTGATAATCTGAAAATCAAACCAGGCAGTTGTTAGAATGTTCAGTCTGCATGAAGTAAATTATTAAAGCATTAAGGCAAGATAAAAGACATACTTATAGAATGAAAGGAGTACAGAGAGACGATCAACAAGTATGACGCACAAGATTCAGTAAATAGAAGACAACAATGTCGCACAAGGTTCAATGGATGGAGATTTAGCGTAAGGCTGTCGAGAAGGTAAATGCAAAAGTGATAACCGTCGAGAAGATGAATTATATATATAATGAGATCAACGGCTGGATTCAATTGCATGTTTACTGAAATCAATGGTCAGGGATGAGCCACGTAGAATAGAGTGTAGAAGAGCGGGAAAGTGTAGCGCGTGGATGTAACTCGCGACGTTTAACTAGCTTAAAGTCAAAATATAAAAAAAATAGCACTTAAGTACATTCACTTTATACTGTTCAAATATGATATGCATTTAATGTTTTGATAGCGTATCAACTAAGTTTGCGAAAATCTACGCTAAAATATAATTGCTTATATCAATCAATTCAGATTTTAATAGATTAATACTTAGAGAAATAAATGCGAGAAATAAATGCAAGTGTTAAACTTCAGTTGAGATACTAGAAACTGATTGACTCCCTTTCAGTGGTGACTTCAGATTCTGAAGTGCTTCAGTTTGAGTCTTCAGTTTTAGTTGTGCCACGTGTATACTTTCAGTTTTGGCTCTGTGAAGTTTCAGTGACCGTTGTAGAAACTTCAGTGGACTTGTAGTTTCAGATTTTGAATATATCTTTAAGATTGGTCTGAAATCTTTCAGTTGAAGTATCATCTTGAACTTAGCCTTTGTAAAACTTCAGTTTCTGAAGTTCTTTCAGTATGCTACTTCAGTGGCCTGCAGGGTTAGTTTTAAACATGTGTTTTGCAATGTGTGATGATTTGATATCTGAGATAACTATGTAGAGTTACCCAGAGTGTAATTATCACATTTTTTATTGTTTTGTGTCTTATTATGATCAAGACTTCAGTATACTAAGGATACTGAGTCAGTGAGTCTTTAAGACATCAGTAATATAGTTTAGAATTGTACCTTCAGTGAACACATTCAGGAGAGGTCTGGATTCAGTAGGCCAAGTCTTCCACTTAGCATTTTGAGTCTAGCTTCTTCTAGTGGCTTGGTTAGGATGTCTGCTCGTTGAATGTCAGTGTGGATCTTTTCTATGATGACATCCTTCTTTTCAACGTGATCTCTGATGAAGTGATGCCTGATGTCCACGTGCTTGCACCTTGTGTGTAGAACTGGGTTCTGTGTAATGGCAATGGCACTTGAACTGTCGCAGTAGATTGCAACCTGAGTAGTAGGCACTTCATAGTCTCTAAGCTGTTGCTTGAGCCAGAGAATCTGTGAGCAGCAACTTCCAGCAGCCATGTATTCAGATTCAGTGGTTGATGTAGCAACTGAAGTCTGCTTCTTGGAGAACCAACTTATAAGCTTGTTTCCCAAGAACTGACAGGTACCTGAAGTGGATTTCCTATCCAACTTGCAACCTGCAAAATCAGCATCAGAATAACCAGTTAGTTCTAGATTATCATCTGAAGGATACCATAAACCAAGATTGGGTGTGCCCTTCAGGTAGCGCAGAATCTTCTTCGCAGCTTCCATGTGTGACTCCTTTGGATTGGCTTGATAGCGCGCACACACTCCAACTGCAAATGTGATGTCTGGCCTGCTGGCAGTGAGATATAGAAGGGATCCAATGATTCCTCTATACTCAGTTTGGTTGACTGGCTTTCCTTCAAGATCTGGTTCTATCCTTCCATTTGTATTCATTGGAATCTTCACTGTTTTGCTGTTCTGAAGGCCAAATTTGCTTAGCAGTTCCTTTGTGTATTTTGCTTGGTTGATGAAGATGCCTTCAGGGGATTGCTTGATCTGGAATCCTAGGAAGAATTCCATTTCTCCCATCATTGACATTTGATACTGAGTCTTCATCAACTTGGCAAACTTGTCACAAAGCATCTGAGACTTCGAACCAAATATAGTGTCATCAACATAAATCTGAACGATTAATATGTCTCCATTATACTTGATGGTGAATAGAGTTCTATCCACTGATCCACGCTTGAAACCTGATTCAATAAGAAAAACAGATAAAGTGTCATACCAAGCTCTAGGAGCTTGTTTCAGCCCATAAAGAGCCTTGTGTAGTTTATACACTTTGGTGTAGTAAGTTTCAAAGCCTGGTGGTTGCTCCACATAGACTTCTTCCTTCAGTACGCCATTCAGGAATGCACTCTTCACGTCCATCTGGTAGACTTTGAACTTCATGTGAGCTGCATAGGCGAGAAAAAGTCTGATAACTTCCAGTTTGGCTACTGGTGCAAAGGTTTCATCAAAATCAATTCCTTCTTCTTGGCAGTAACCCTTGGCAACCAGTCTAGCCTTATTGCGAACAACTTCTCCTAGCTCGTCCTTCTTGTTCTTGAAGACCCATTTCACATCAATGACACCTTGATGCCTAGGACGATCCACAAGTTCCCAAACTTGGTTCCTGGTAAATTCGTTCAGTTCCTCTTGCATCGCGGAGACCCAATTCATATCCTGAAGGGCTTCCTGAGCGTCCTTGGGTTCAATGTTGGAGAGGTAACAGCTGTGTAAGAAATTTTCATCAGAAAATAATGCAACATCAGCTTTTATCAAGAGTTGTTCTTCAGTGGTGGAGTCAGTAGGAGCTTCAACAATGGCTAATGGTTGGACCATTTCTGCCTGAATTTGATTTCTGGTCTGAACTCCTCTTTGTAGACTCCCAATCACTGACTCTGTAGGGTGATCTTCAATCCATCTTCTTCTTCTACGCATATCCTCTTCAGTTATGATCATTAGGTCCATCCTTTGACTAGGAGGAGGTGTAGTTACTGAAGGACTTCTTTGAAATGGATTGACTTCTTCTTCAGTCTGAGGGATTATGTTTGTTCCCCCTTGATTGTTGGCTCTTACATATTCAGTTTGTTGAATTTCCTGCAAGATAGCTTTATCTGAACTGGCCATAATATTGTTAGTAGCAACAGTTATGGGTATATTCACTAAGTTAGGACTGTTACTCCCTGAAGTAGGTGATGGAATCTCAGTGGTGAGATTTTCAGTTTGTGTCTGTGCTTCAGGTAGAATCTGAACGTCAATGAGATCTTCATATTGGATGTCTTCTTCTCTAAGTGGAATCTCAGTGGTGAGATTTTCAGGTTCAGTAGGAGAAGAATATTCAGTTTCAGGTTCAGGGGCTGAAGTCCTATCTTTAGATTCTGAAGCTCTAACTTCAGTGGACTCCATGTCTTGATCCAATCTGATGTTTGTTTCTTCAGTGGGAGCGTTCTCTTCATCATCTTCTTCTAAACTCCAGATGAGAACCTCCTTTGGATGTTGAACTGAAGGAGTTAGGTTCAGATTCTGAAGTCTTTCAGTAATGACTTCAACTTGATTCATCCTGTACTCAAAAGTAGATTCATCAAAAATAACATGAGGTGTCATTTCCACTACAAGGCTATGTTTATTAAAAACTCTATAGGCAGCACTCTCCTCTGAGTAACCAAGGAAAAATCATGGATCTGCTTTGCCATAAAAAGTTTTTAATTGGGTTTTGCCATTGTTGTGAATATAACACTTACAACCAAATGCACGAAAATATTTAAGAGTTGGCTTCCTGTTATTCCATAACTCATATGGAGTTTTGCCTTGGCGTTTGGTGAGAAGTGATCTATTCTGAGTGTGGCAAGCTGTGTTGATGGCTTCAGCCCAGAATTTCTTAGGAATTCCTGAACTGTGTAGCATCGTTCTTGCAGCTTCCTTCAGTGATCTGTTCCTTCTTTCTGCAACGCCATTTTGTTGTGGAGTTCTTGCAGCTGAAGTCTGATGTTCTATCCCCATTTGTGCACAAAAATCTGAAATCTTGGCATTGAGGAATTCAGTTCCTCGATCAGTGCCTATGGTGATGACATTTGTTGACTTCTGGTTCTTCAGCTTTGTGAGCAGTTCAGGTATACGCTCCATTGTCTCATTCTTCTTTCTTAGAAATACTGTCCAAGTAAAACGAGAGAAATCATCAGTAATAACTAGATAATATTTCCTACCATTTACACTGAGTGGAGTCACAGGTCCAAATAGGTCCATGTGTAGGAGTTGAAGAATCTTCTCAGTGGATGGTGTTTTTTTGGTCTTGAATGAAGCTTTGATCTGCTTTCCAGTTTGGCATGATCCACAAACATGGTCTTTGTCGAAGACTAGGTTAGGCATCCCTCGAACTAGACTGTGTCTTGCAAGTCTGTTGATGACTTTGAAGTTCAGGTGACTTAGCCTATTGTGCCATAACCAGCTTCGTTCTGAAGTGCTCTTTGAGACCAGGCATGTTTCAGGGGAGGTTGCTTTCCAGTCTGCTGCATAAATATTTCCCACCCTGAAGCCTTTCATAACAGTGGTCTCATCAGAGAGCTTGTTAATCCTGCACTCATCAAAACTGAAAACAACATTAAAACCTTTATCACACAACTGACTTACTAAAAGTAAGTTGTGCTTCAGGCCAGAAACATAGGAAACATCAGTTATTGAAACATTCCCTATATTGAGAGTACCATACCCTTTAGTGAAACATTTTGAGTTATCACCAAAGGTTACCTGAGGACCATCTTTCTCAGTATAGTTGGAGAGGGCTTCTTTTTGAAACGTCATGTGCCTTGAGCATCCACTGTCTATGATCCAGCTGGACTGCTCCTTTTGTGCACCTCTCCTTGGCCCTGAGTCCTGCAATTACTGAGTCTCAGGATCCAGTTTTGAACTAGACCCAACTTCAGTATGCATGACATGCTTTGGCACCCAATGTTGCCTTATGATAGGTGCAAATGCGACATGTTTCTTCCTTTGAGAGTCAGATTTCTCAGATTTCTTCTTTGGAACATATTTCATGCTCACTTCAGGCTTGGATCTTGCCTTAAAGTTAGCATGTGTATGTTGAGGTTCAGTCCATCGTTTTTCAGTATGCACTGAATGTCTTGGTGCATAATAGTGGACTGGGGGAGTATAGAATTCATGGGTTCTTCTGGAGAAATCAGAGTGATATGAACTAGACGATGAATTCCTGTGTTCATATCTGTTGAGGTGTGACTCCCATCGTTGAGTTCTATGACTTCTTGAGTCATAAGTTCTAGGGGTTGAACCATGTGAGGAACAAGTGCGGTGAGAGCACTTGGTTTTATAGTAGTGTGGTTCAGGAGACTGAAAGTATCTCCTTGTCTCATGCTTTTCAGTAGCATGTTGTCTATGTGCTTGGTTCCTTTTGGCCTTTGGCTTTTCAGTAACCTTAGGCTTGTCAGTTGCCTTAGGCTTCCTGAAAGCCTTCTTTTCAGTGTCAGTGTTCCCTTTAGGAACGGTATTCTTTCTGAAAACCTGCCTTGGTTTTTCAGTGGCAGATGTTTCAGTAGACACAGGTTTTTCAGTTACCTTAGCCTTCAGTTTAGGCATGTCATTTGTCTTAACCTTCAGTTTAGACTTTGTTTCAGTAGCAATCTTACTTTCAGTGCAAGCCTTGTCAGTGGCTTTCACGAAAGATATGATTGGAAATGTGGGCTTGGGTACCTTCAGGAAAGGTACTTTGTCTTTATCTTGGTTGAAACCAAGTCCTTTGCCTCGTGGTGGTTGAGACTCACTTAGCATGTGATTTGTATAACCAGACTTGGTCCATGTTTCGACCTTAGTCTTGTAATACTCAATTCTTTCAGTGAGCAAGGTGTTTCTTTCAGTGAGTTCACGTATTTCACAGTCCTTGAACAATATCTCATTGTTCTTTGCATCAAGTTCCTTTTTGAGATGAAGTATCTCAGATGATTCAATTTCAGGTAGGCTTTTAGATAAGCCTGCATTTTGTACAACATCCAGTTTGGATGTTAGTTCTTCATTATCTTTCTTTATCATCAGAAAGATTGCTTGTAGATTGCGAAAATCCTCAGATAAGGATTCATATTCCTCCATTGAGACAGTAGCCTCATCATCCATATTCTCTTCATCCTCTACTGAAGAAACTTCAGTTTTGGACAGAGTTTCAGTTGGTGTATTTTCAGATAGAATCTGAATTTCATGTTTGGATGCAATTGATGGAGTAGATGGTATGGATGCATATGATGTTGAATATTTGATTTTTGGATCAACATATCCTTCAGGCATGACATGTGCATAAATTACCTGAGGGACGAACTCTCCATTTCCCATTAAGCAGAACACTTCAGGTGCCTCCTCTTCTTCAGTAGCAAGGAGCCCCAGATCTTCATCATCTGAAGAATCAGAGAAGTGTCTCTCATAGTTTGATTTGGAGGGTGTGTTGATCTGATCTGGATCATCATCAACAAGCATGGCTTTCCTCTCAGCCGCTCGTTGATCTCTTCTTAGCCTTAACTCATCCCTTTCCTTCTAGCTTAGGTCAAGACAGTCTGGCTTAAAGTGGTCTGAAGCTCCACGCTCATAGCAAACGCCTTTGCTATATTGTGGTCGGTCAGGCTTGGACTGAGTGGCAGTCGCATCCTGGTTCGATGTTGAGGTAGGAGTGTCAGTTGGTGGTGTACTTCTTCTGAAGCGATTGTCTCTATGGAACTTCCTGAATCTATTGTTCTTCAAATCTGCACGTTCAAAACGTTTTGCCATTAAAACGTATTGTTCCATGAGTTCTGCCTTAGTCATACCTTCGAGGTCTAGAGCCTCTGGCTTTGACTCCTTGGTTGGGCTTTTCTCTGCCTTGAAGGCAACGATGTCCTGTGATGAGGATGACATAGGGATGGTTTCTCTGATTGGATTTGAGATATCCAATATCTTCTGCCTTGTTTCATGACTCTTCAGTACGCTGAAGATGGCAGCAGTGGTGAGGGTGTTGAAGTCAGGACGCCCACTAATTTGAATTTGGTAGGGCAGCCATTCTTCTCTTCTAAGACACCAAACGATCTTTAGATTGATCTCTCGTTGAGTGTATTTGTCAGGCTTCAGTGCTCTGACGGATGTGAGTATTTGCATGAATCTGAGTTCCACCTCGCTGATGGTTTCTCCAGGTACCTGCAAAAATGCATCATATTTCTGACACTCAAGAGTCAGTTTGTTCTCTTTTATTTCCTCTGAGCCAGCGCACATTTGCTCAAGAGTTTCCCACATCTCTCTAGCTGTTTCACAATGTTGGATGTGCACTAGCATGGGCCTTTCAAGCGTTCCTGAAATGATGTGTTTAGCGTAGTCATCAAGTCCACCGATTTTCTTCTCATCGGCTGTATATTCATTCAGTGGCTTGAATTCAGTTCCTGGATCTCTTGTTCCAGTAACTTCTTGAGGAAATGTCTTGAAGATCTTTATGGGTCCTGTGGTGATGACTTGCCACATCATGACATGATGTGCCTTCAGGAAAGAAGAAACCCTGTACTTCCAGTAGTCATAGTCCTCTACTGAGAACATAGGTAATCTGAGAGTGTTCTCCATGAAAGATGTTAGATAATATGCAAATGAGTTTTCAGAAAAGATCAGTTTAAAAACCTTGGGTCAAAGAAACAGTGGTAATTAAACACATTGCTCTGATACCACTTGTTGGTCCCGAAATGAGTGAACTGAGTGTATGGGGGGGGGGGGGAATACACTAGTCAGATTTTATCAGTTTAAAAACTTTTGTGTCTCCTGAACTGAAGGGAGGGTTTCAGTTAGAGTGATGAACTTTCAGTTAGGAATCCTTCAGTCTACACTTAGTGTTTGACTGATGGACTAATAACTTAAGTGTGCGGAATGTGGTGGCTTTAAATCTTTACTCGTTTGTTTCAGAAAACTTAATGCAATTGTTTCTCTTTTCAATTAATCAATATTCAGTTGATGTTATTTAATGAATAAGGAATACTGAAATTAAATAAGAGAGAGAGACAGTGATTTGGTTTGCGTGGTTCGGAGATAAAAACTCCTACGTCCACGAGTACTCGATGTTAGTCGAGGGTTTCCAACTTAATGGAGAGATAACAATCTTACAGTGATCAACCGTGAAGGTTGGATATACAGTCAAACTGATCACTACTAGCTTAGAACTAATTCTAAAACTAAGATTGTTCTTCGGTTACAAAAGATTGCTAAGAACACTAAGAAGTAAGAACTGAGAGCTTGATGTGTTCTGGACTGAAAGCTTGAAAGCTTGAGAGCGATGATAGCAATAGCAATTTGATAGCAGGGGTAACCGGTGTCTTGAAGTGTTTGAAGCATCGGGTATTTATAGTGCTCTCTCAAGGATATAGCCGTTGTGAGATAGAGCTTTGATTTGAATTCTTCCCGTTGGAGTCTTCGTCCTTTTTGCCATTTTTGGTGTCTGCATAAAGATCTTGTTCACCTAACCGAGATTTTTGCTATAAGTAGAAAGACCTACTGACTAGGTTGTCACTCAGTGGGAAATTTCAGTTTGGAGCATCAGTGCAGACTTCAGTAGATAACTTCAGTACTGATCTTCAGTTTAGAACTTCAGGATGGATCTTCAGTACTGGACTTCAGTTTGGCAAAGACATAGCTTCTAACTTCAACTTCAAAACTTCAGGACAGACTTCAGTAGAGAAGGTCCTTCAGTTTTGGGATA
>JAPKLX010001913.1:1214-16727 GCA_026898415.1 Leonotis leonurus | reverse complement strand
CCCCCTTTTCGACATCATCAACATACATATTGATGAGTGCCCTTAGGGAGGTGATCTCTTCTTTCATCTCTTTTATTTCCTTGTCTGAATCGACCTTTTGTGTAAGCAGTGATGTGATGTTGAGATTGGAATCATCGATCTGCTTTTGAAAAGATGTCTTTGCTTTGAGCAGATCAGCTTTGTAGCCCTCTTGATCTTCTTTTATAATTCCAATTTCATCAAAGAAAGCATCAATCATTGTTTTTGTTGGATAGCGCAGTTCACACATCTTTCTTTCCACAAAGTTCTTGCCATCTGCTTCAAATTTTCTGAACATGGCTCTAGTTTCTGCGTTTGCCTCTTTGATCACATCAGCCGCTATGCCATCAGTTTGTGCCTTGACAATGGTATGTACCATGTCCTTTTCTTTTTGTGCAAATTCGGTCACAATTTTGTACATTTCATTCACCTTGAGCTGCATGGTTTCTAGAGTCTGATCGATCTGTGCCTTCCTCTCCTCTGCAACAGATCGATCGTCATCCATTTTCGTGCTCAACTCTTCCAGCTTCAATCTGCATATCTTTCTCAATTCTGAGTCCACTCTGTCAACATGTGACTTCAGATGATTGTTGAAGTCTGTGAGAATTTGGGCAGCCTGGTCTTGAACTGTTGTGAGAGTCCCGTACATGTATTTATCAACCTTGTGAGAGATGAGGTCCTTCACTTGTGTATTTGATAGTGATTGATGCTGGGTCATCAATATGTCTTCCAAATTGGTCATTTCCACAAATTTATCCATTTTGGCTGCGACAGCAGGGGTATATATGTCATCAGTAAGTTTGCCCCCAACCCTTTGTCCAGCTGGTTCAAATTCCTCTTGTGGGTGGCTGACCACGGGGATTGGAGTCTGATGTGTCATGGCTGGTTCCCCCTCAGCCTGTGTAGCGGTTTCCACAACCTGCTCTCCAGCATCAGCCATGTGCTGATCTGGTTCACGTTCTACGATTGCTGCACCCGGTTGGTGAGCAGCAGATGGTTCTGCTTCAGTTCTTGCTTCCTCAACTGCTTCCTCTTGGGCTTCCTCTTCAATGCTTTCAAAAAATTCTAGCATGTTGGCTTTCTTATAGGCAGATCGAAGGTCGATCTGGAGTTCATTTGCTTCAAACTTTGACATACCAAGAATGTCTGGTTTGTATGTCTCCCTTAGCTCAGCAATAGAAGAGGCCGTGAAGATATTGAGCAGGGTGGCTTCTTCAATCTTCAGGGCATGAATCGATATGGTTCTGAGAAGGGCATCAAGGACATAGAACTCTTTTTCCTTGATGAGCAAGAGGAATTTTAGGCGTTTGGCTACATCATAAGTTTTCTGGTGTGAGTTGTATCCCAGGAAATGTCCGAAGGACAGAGTGATCTGCTTCTGTTTCAAGCATTTTCACAACAGACTTTGCCTTCTTCATTTCTTCCTCCTCATCAGTAGACTCCTCTTCTCCCTCGACCTCCTCATCGATCTGCTCTAAGTGTTCTGCAGATGAGGGGCTGGCAGTGTGAACGGGGGAGAAGTCCTTGGTTTGATTTGGGTCCAAGGATGAGATAAGAGCTACATCCTCTGGTGGTCCAGCTACCAGGACCTCTTCCTCCTCAACCTCCTGTTGAGGGAGAGTTGTTTCAGTAATAGCAGGTTCTTTGACCTGGACTTCATCTGTTAGTTTGTGAAGTCTTCTTCTTTTAGGTTTGGGTGGCTGGGCTGCTGTGGAGGCGTCAGTGTCAACTGAGCTCGACCTCCTAGTAACTCTTTTGGTGGGGGTCCTTTCGATTGGTTTCTCCTTTGTAGCTTTAGATTTTGTGGACTTCTCAGCTGGGGCAGATGGTGGGATCCAGATGGGGTTAGAACTACCCATCTCTATCAGCGCGTTTGCAAAAACAGGGTCAGTCACCCTTGCAATTAAGTTAGCAGAAATGCCCATTGACATTTCAATCTGGTGTTGGTCCTTTGGAAAGTGTAGTCTTGAGTTGAACTCCATGAGTGTATCCCACTGGTGTTGGGGAAAGAATGATTCCAGCATGAAGCTGATTTTGGTGGACTGCCTTAAGCTGCTCCTCTTCACCTCGATCCCGGGGTTGCCTCCTTTGACAAAAACAATCATCTTGGCCTCCTTAGCCAAGAGAACAAATAATATCCTGCTCCAGTTAACCGGTAGGTTAAGCACGATGGCAGCCAGGATCTTAAACTTCTCGGGAGTGACCTGGTCATAAGAACCATTGTGGTTCAAGAAGATCCTCTGGACGAACTCAAAGATGATCTTGAATTCGGGTGCGAGAAGGGCTCTGTTGAACATCTTGTTAATGTAACGAATGGGCACTACCATCACCATTTCCACAGCCTCTTGAAGTTGCTCTTCAGTCAGATCCCCAAGGCTAAGGCCTTCATCTTTCAACTTATAAACATCATTGATGATGTTTATTACGTTGTATGTGGTGTTGCTGATGGTGCTACCTTTGCTTACTCTGATTGTGGCTTCATTTCCGCCCTTCTCCCCTTGCCACGATAGATAAAACGCAGCAACTTCTATGGGTAAGAAGTGGACGGGATGTGTGGTGATTATATTGTGAAATCCTACAAGGAAATCAAGACAATAGATGTGAGCACTATCCTTCCATCAATGAAGTATACGTGCTCAATAGCAGTTTACAGAATATAGCGTTCTATATCACAGTACAAGTGAACATATGCATGCAAAAGGAGAAAGTTTCAATACGAGTTTGAGAAATCTCATAACACACAAGATATAAAACAGATAAGGATAAGAAACATCTCATAAATTTTAAACCTTTGCAGCGTCTAACAAGGTCGAAGGCTTTGTCCAGTTTGTGAAAACTGAAAGTATCAAGTACTGCAAACAGATCTTGATGAATGTAGGGTTTCCAGAAATTCACTTGCTCAAGAAATACAGAAGATTTGGGTGCCATATTGTAAAAACAGAGTGATTTTTGAAGATAGAGAGAGTTTGGAAAGGAGAAAATTTAGCTAAATGTTTAAGGAAGAAGAACAGTGTATGTAAGTGATAGATGAACCACCTTATCAAGAATATATATAGATAGATAGATAAGCTATAAAAGAGTAATATTTAATTGATTTGCTTTCCTTTTTCAGCTTTTTCCCGCCCCTTGAGTTATAGACTTAAGGTCTATAATCTTCTCTTTTCTGCGTTTGATGCACGCGCTCAATCCTACGGTTGTAGTGTGGCGCGTTGTTTTTGTAGCCATCACTTTTCTTCCTTTTTCTTGATTTGGTAAATATCTCCTCGATCACGTTTCCCAAACACTGTTCTTAATCATCAAGAAATAAAAGATTTGGTATATGTATGTCAGTATTAGATATAGGGATTATGACATAATCGCCGTATCTTGTTGACTTTCCCCCTTGACCAAGTAATGAGAGTATTATTAAATTAATATCCACGTGGCATCTAGTAATCTGGTCCAAATCGATCTCCCAATTAACAAATCTGTTGTTAATACTATCGATCTGTTTCTGCCACATTCAAGTTTTGGACATTAATCTTGTGTGATGATCTGCTAATAATTCCCAGTTGGAATTTAAACAATCTGATCATCAATCTTCTATTTTGAGTGATCTGGTGTCAATTCCCAGTTGGAATTTTACATGGCCTGTTTTTATCAATCTTGTTTGTATCGATCAAGTTCCCTTTTGAACTTGATTTGATCAATGGTAATCTGATCCTGTCTTCAAGATTTAATAGTCCTAATTTACTACAAAGCATCTTGAACCTTTCTTCTGGTAATGCTTTGGTGAAAATGTCAGCTCTCTGTATTTCAGTGTGTATTTTCTCGATCTGTACATGTTTTCTTTCAACATGATCTCTTATAAAATGATGTCTTACATCCACATGTTTGCATCTGGTATGCAAAACAGGATTCTGTGTGATAGCTATAGCACTTGAGCTATCACAGAAGATGGGTATTTCCTTGACATCAATCTCATAATCTTTAAGCTGTTGTCTTAACCACAGTATTTGTGCACAACAACTTCCAGCTGCCATATATTCTGCCTCTGTGGTTGATGTGGCAACAGATGTCTATTTCTTTGAGAACCAAGAGATCAGTTTATTTCCTAAAAACTGACATGTACCAGATGCTGACTTTCTGTCTAGTTTGCATCCAGCAAAGTCTGAATCTGTGTATCCAGTTAGCTCAAAGTTGTCTTCACATGTGTACCATAATCCTACATGGGCTGTTCCCTTAAAATATCTTAATATCTTTTTAGCTGCTTCCATGTGAGACTCTTTGGGATTTGCTTGATATCTTGCACATACACCTACTGCAAATGTGATGTCAGGTCGACTGGCAGTTAGGTATAATAGTGATCCTATGATTCCTCTGTATTGTGTAATATTAGCTAGTTTTCCTTCTGGATCAGGTTCAATTTTCCCATTGGTCTGCATTGGGATTTTAACTGTTTTGATGTCTTTCATCCCAAATTTGGTTAGCAGATCGTTGATGTACTTTGTTTGATTAATGAAGATACCATCTGGTTCCTACTTGACCTGCAAACCTAGAAAGAAACTCATTTCTTCCATCATTGATATTTGATACTTATTTTTCATAAGTTCAGCAAATTTATCATACAAATAAGTAGATTGGGATCCAAATATGATATCATCTACATAGATCTGTACTAAGAGGATATTTTCTTTGACTTTGATGATAAACAAAGTTTTGTCAACGGATCCTCTTCTGAATCCAGATTCTAGTAGGAATGTTGATAATGTCTCATACCAAGCTCTAGGGGCTTGTTTAAGATCATAGACTGCTTTTGCCAGTCTGTATACTTTCTGGTTTGGATCTGCTTCTTCAAATCCAGGTGGCTGTTCCACATATACTTCTTCTTCAAAGATACCATTTAAGAAGGCACTTTTGACATCCATCTGGTATACCTTGAATCGTTTGTGTGCAGCATATGCTAAGAATAGCCTAATTGCTTCTAATCTGGCTACGGGTGCAAATGTTTCATCAAAATCAATGCCTTCTTGTTGATTATAGCCTTTAGCTACTAATCTGGATTTGTTTCTGACTACTTCTCCATTTTCATCCCGTTTATTTTTGAACACCCATTTTACACCAATTACACCTTGGTGTTTGGGTCTGTCCACGAGATACCAAACCTCATTCCTTTTGAACTCATTAAGTTCTTCTTGCATTGTTGTTATCCAATCTGCATCTTGTAGTGCTTCATGAGCATCAGATGGTTCAATGCAAGAGAGATAGCAGCTTAACAATGCACTTTCTCCATGCATCCTTATGGTTTTCACACGATCTGATGGGTTCCCAACAATCTGTTCTGGTGGATGATCTTGTATCCATCTGCTTCTCCTGGTCATCTCTTCATCTGATATCTCAGGTTCAGGATGATTTGTTGGTTCCTCAAATTCAGGGTGTGATGTAGAAGTTGGTTGGAATGGATTCTCATTAGGATTTTCTTCTAGATTTGAGTTTTCAGATTGATTATCTTCTGCAATGACTGTTTCATTGCTTGGTGATCTGTTTTCATCCAGATCATGCTGTGTTGTCCCCCCTTGTTGTATGATCTCTTCAGCAATAGGTGGAGTGTTAATCTCTTCATCATCACTTTTTGAATTCCAGATAAGAATGTCTTCAAGTAGTAGTTCATTCACCTTTCTTGTAGTTATCTGGTTTTCTGTCTGTTTTTCATCTAGTGACCTGTACTCAACAATAGACTCATCAAAAACAACATGAGGTGTTACCTCCACAATATGAGAGTTCTTATTATAGACTCGATATGCATTACTAACAGCAGAATATCCTAAGAATATTCCAGGGTCAGTTTTGCTATCAAAAGTTTTCAATTGAGATTTCCCATTATTGTGTATGTAACATAAACAGCCAAAAGTTCGAAAGTAAGAAATCTTAGGCTTTCTGTTGTTCCAAATTTCATATGGTGTCTTTCCATGTCTGAGTGTGATGGATGATCTATTTTGAGTATAGCAGGCTGTGTAAATAGCTTCTTCCAAGCATTGTTCGAGCTGCTTCTTTCAGAGATCTGTTTCTCCTTTCAACCACTCCATTCTGTTGAGGAGTTCGAGCAGCAGATGTTTGATGAGTGATCCTCATCTTATTGCAGTATGCGTCAATCTTTTGGTTGAGAAATTCTGTTCCTCGATCTGTTCTGATAGAAGTTATACTCATCTCCTTCTGCTTGATGATCTTGTGTAGAAAGTCAGGGAGTTTGTCTAGAGTCTCATTCTTCTTTAACAGAAATATGACCCAAGTGAATCTTGAGTAATCATCTATGATTACCAAGGTGTATTTTCTCCCACTTATGCTTAGAGGTTTGACTGGGCCAAATAGATCTAAATGCAAAAGCTCCAGAATTCTTGAGGTTGAGTGAGCTGTTTTGCTCGTAAATAATGATCTGGTCTGCTTTCCAGCTTGACAGGCTTCACATATATGATCTTTATCATATATTTGATCTGGTAGACCTTCCACTAGTTTTTCTTTTGCAATCTTGTTGATTGACTTGAAGTTTAAATGGCTCAATCTCTTGTGCCATAACCAGCTTGTTTCTGATACTATTTTAGTAACTAAACAAGTCTCGATCTGGTTTGTCCACTGGACAATATATAACTTGTCCTGCAGTTTACTGGTAAGGAGTATCTCATCTCCTTCCTTGTTCTTCACAAGACAATTGTTAGTGTCAAAGATGATCTGATTACCATTAGCACATAATTGACTTACAAAAAACAGATTGTGGCTAAGACCCTCTACATACGAAACATTTGTGATAGTGGTCTTGCCAACTTTTATGTTTCCATTTGTGAGTTGTATCCAAAGGTGACCTGTGGTCCTGGCTTCTCTATGTAATCTGATAGCAGGTTCTTATCACATGTCATGTGTTTTGAACAGCCGCTATCTATGATCCAGATCGCTCCTTTTGCTATCTTGCTCCTTCTTGTAGTTTTCTGATCCTGCAATTAATTACACTTAGCTACCCTTCAACGTTTGGGCGCTTGATTATTAGCAAATGTTCCCTTTCAAATCCAGAACATTTTTGGGTTAGGAACAGAAATATAACAGGTAATGATATTCCCATCATTATCAATTTTAGATAAGGAGTGAATTTCAGATGGATGCAATCTCTCTATTCCATCGTTCTTCATATCCTTCTTGATAGGTAATGTCCTGTTAACATTCTTTGTTCGGTTGCCATTTTTATTTGGCAGTGTCCTGTTGACATTATTTTTAAGAGCGTGATCTGTTTCTGTGTAACAGGCTGGTTGACCCTTTGTTTGACCGTACTATCTGTTCATGGTCTCTTTCATGATCATCTTTTGGGGATGGCCTTTCTTGTTTTTCAAGTTTTTCACTTGATCTGGTATATGTTTCCTTTCTGGTACAAAGTTTATGGTACTAGAAGATTTTTCTGAGTGGTCTGGATATCCTAATCCAGATGTGCCCTGTTGTTGCAGGTTGATTAGCAACTTAGCACGTTCATCAATTTTGTAAATCATTTCTTTCCCTTTCTTTATCTTCTCTTCAGCAACGCTGTTTCTTGTAATAAGATCCTTCACTTTTGAATTCAATGAATGAATCTCACAGTCTTTTCCCTTGATCTGTTCTTCCAGATCGTTTATTTTAGCAACAAATTGAGTGTTTGCTGTGCTCAGTATCTGTTCAGATTTCTTCAATCTGTCTTTTTCTTCTACAACTTCTCTAAACAATCTCTTGATGCTCGAATAGCTTTTGAACATCCCATTTACTTCTTCCCAAGAGTAGTCAGTTTGATCTTCATTATCCTGTTCCAGATTGATATCATTTGAGGAGTTGGAATAGCATGAATTTACCTCGACTTCATCCAGACCGTTGTCTAGTCCTACATAGCATTCATCCCATCCTTCTTCATTATTAGCAAAAAAGGCTTCATCGTTTTCTGATGAGCTATCTAAGAAATGACTCGAGTTGCTTGACTCTTGTTCTGCTAACATAGCTTTTCGTTCATGTTTGAGTTTTCGATCTCTCTTTGCTCTCAGCTCTTCTCGTTGGCTTTTGGATAGATCAGGACAGTCTATTTTGAAGTGACCTGTTCTGCCACAACCAAACCACGTATAATCTGTAGAGTTAAGTTTTAGAGATTTTACCAGTCTGCTGTTTTGATTCTTCCTTGTTATCAGATCGATCATTGTCACGCTTCTTGTAGAATTTGTTTTTGTTGTCTTTATAGAAGCGTCTTTATTTCTTTGATCTGATCTCCATCTTGTCCATACGTTTGGCGATCATTGCAAACTCTTTTAACAGTTTGTCATAACCTTTCTCTTCATCTGGCAGTGAAGGTTCAGAATGTACATCTGGTTTGCTCTTTGCTTTGAAGGCTATTTCTTTTTCCTTCTTAGAGCTGCTTTCTGCCTTTTTGGACAGATGATCTGGTCCTCGAATTCTTTGAATGTCACATTCATGACCTTCAAGGTGATCAAATAATGCTTCTGTAGATAGTTCATTGAAATCTGCACGGAGAGGTTGCATTGCAGCATAGATCTCCCAGCTAGGTGGAAGTGCTCTGAGTACTTTCATATTCGTCTCCCTTTGAGTATATTTGTTCTTATTGAACGCAGATATCTCAAGGAGAATTCCAGTGAATCTCATCTTCATTTGTTCTATTATCTCGCCTGGTTTCATCTTGAATTCATCATATTTGTTGCAGGCTAGAGACAGCTTGTTCTCAATCATGACTTTAGATCCTAGACACAAGTCTCGTAGGGCTTCCCATATCTCTTTGGCAGTATCCAAATCTTGGATTTTGGCCAGATGTACCCCTTTGACTGTGCTAGATATGATCCCTTTAGCAAAGTCATCTAGATTGGCTTCACGGCGTTCTTCTGCTGTGTATTTTCTTGGGTCTTTAGGAGCTATCTGTGTTGTTACTCCAGTTGAGGTAGTTACTGTCACTTCTTCAGTGATCTGTAGTGGGCCTTCTTCAATAACTTTCCACATCAGATAGTGATGGGCTTTGAGTGCCATTTTGATTCTGAAGCTCCATTCTCTAAATCCCTACGTCCACAATCTGGTCAAATCTAGACTAGATTATCCACTACTAGGATACTCTGCTTGTTTATACTCATGGAGAACGAGTCACAAGTATCAATCAATGCTAGAGAGATATTTATGTACGAAATAAGGGTCGTGTCCCTTTACAACAGATTACCTCTACGTTACCACTAGAAAACTACTAGCTAGCAGGGTGATCTCCTTTCTCTCGATAAGACAGACTTGAATCGAGGTTGGGTTGGTGTGATGTAGTATCACAGTTTGAAGCTCTTAGTCTGGTTCACAGGTTGCTTGAGAGTATGTTGTCAAAATAGCTCGCGTGCGTGTGTCTATTAATCCAGACCATGGCTCCAAATATATATATAGGCATTGAATTTTAAAATTCTAGCCATTTGTTGATTGGCATGAGATTGATTGTCGATTGCCAATCAATGATATCCATCATATCTGTTCTTGCCATGTAGAGAATGTTGACTCAATCTTCAGGTTTATGGAAAGCAGATTACCAACGGCTTCTTTCCTTCTTTGTGTCAAACGAAGATTCTCTTCCCAAACTCTATTGGATAGACTTCATTTTTGACGTGGCAAGATGGTATGATGTGTAGGATGATGTCATCTGGTGGTTTGATGATTCTATCGATCTGGTGCTACGCTGTAAGCGACGATCTGGTTAGTGATCTGGTCGCTGTCTGTTACAGCAGATCGATTCCTTCTTTGCATAAAGACTTGGCCTTCATCCTATGCTATTTATAGAAATGACTTCTATAGGAATAATTCCTTTACATGTCAAGTCATCTCCTAATCTTTTCTCCAACAGAATTCACTTTAAAAGTAGTGATCTGCTTTACACGTAGAACAGTTTAAACAAAAAGAGCTAAGTGTGTTTCGAAGGATCATCATCAAAACCAAAAACACATTAGGGTTCCCAACACAGGTAGAGATTGAAGGCTTCATTGGCTGTGCCTTCGTAGTAAGCTGGTTCTTTGATGAAGTACCGGCACATGATAAAACCATATTTCAGCCCCTCCCAGCCTTCCTTCAGATTGTCTGGCACCCAGTTGGTTTCTCCTTCTTTTGGCTTCTTGGTTTTGACCCACAGTACGTGGCAATGGGCCCAAAAGTGACCCACCCCTCAAAGAAAAATAATAAAACAAAGGAAAGGTCAAAGAAAAGCCCAAACAGACGGGCATCAAAAAGGAGAAACTAAATCAGAAAACAAAGGAGAAAATCTATCTAAAGCGGAATCTGAAGTTAGGATAGCCATGCTGGTCCATCCTAACAAGAGCCACAAGATATCTCGGACCCGTCGAGATATCAAAAGTCGTCATGCCCTAGGTCTGGGTCCCCCTACGGGCCAAATATTCCGCAGCCCTATTCCCATCCCAATGGATGTGGGAAAAACGGAACTGGATCTGCTGTAGAGTAATCCTGATCTCCGTCACTGTGTGACGCAAGTGAGCTGCACCATATCTCCCTGAAGTGAGTAGTGAGATAACAGCAGCAGCATCCATCTCAATCCAAATATGACTGGAGAACTCCCTAGCCAATTTGAGTCCATGAAGCAAAGCTAAAAGCTCCGCCTCAAAGCTCGAACTGGCTACCAAAGACGTGCTGAAAGCCGCAAGTAAGGTGCCCGTGTGATCACGAACCAGACCTCCGCCCGCCGTCCTCTGTGTAATGCCATCAAAAGAACCATCTGTATTCAGCTTCACCCACGGCACCTCTGGCAGGTGCCAGAGTATCATGAGTGTTGGGAACCCCATGAATTTATATTTGTTTTGATGATGTACCTCGAAACCGCACTTTGATGTTTTATATATATTGGAAACCAGGTAGTCATTGTTATCTATTAAGGATTATCTCAAGTGTAAAAGAAGTAGATCGTTTTTAATACATAAATAACGATCTGTATTATTCTAGTAAAAGGTATCCTGCACACAATGATTACTAAGATAAACAAGTTTGTTCTTTTGTAAGTCAGCTAGCTCCTAATGTGGTGAGCAGATCATTTTCTGTATTAATAACGATCTGCTTCCTACATAAATAGCTCGCTGACATTTATACTTGTTTTTTGTTTCATTCTTTAGTTCATCTATCAACAGATCACAAATGTAAAAGTGGTTTGAAGTTTCAAACATACTTATAAACGATCTGGTTCTATAGACTAGAATTAGCGTAGAAAATAGAATATACTTGTAAAATATTACAAGTAGTTAAGCAGCTAGTTCTCCTAATCAGCCCGTTGCTTGGTACTACCAACAGATCGCTCTTCAACTCACTACAAATGGATGAGCAGCTAGTTCTCAAAATCAGTTCGCTGCTCAACGCCAACAACATCACTCCAAGTCATTACTAGAGGCTGAAGCAGCTCGTTCCAAATGATTACATCAACCTGCTGTCATCTCAAGCAACAGATCATTTTGTTCCAAAACAATCTAACCATCTCTACCATATATACAGCAGATCGTTTTATACCAAATACGATCTGGTCGATACATTCAATGAAGAACCAAAGAGATGAAGTTACAAAACGATGGACAGCGAGCTGTCACTACATCAAGTTCAAGCTGCTCCTCACAGTAACTACGGTGGACTGCCGATATACATAAATTTTTCACAAGTCAACCTCTCGGTGTATTGTCACATCAACGACATACTTTAAGGAATTAGGTACAAGAAAATCAAAACTGCTGTACGGAGAATCATTCCCAGTATGGCAATACACTGGGAAATCGCGTGAAAGGTGGAAACAACTCTCATATGACAGCGTGTGTCTCAACATCACTGTCATGCATTTAATGCAGCCATTAATGCGTTGAAAAAGAGTACCTTCGTCTCCAACGGATAGTTTCTTCAAAGAGGCTATAAAAACCACCTTCACCTCCAGAAAGAAGTACGAGAATACAAGTCTTCATCCTGCTATTACTCTACTAAAATCTTCAAGCTATCATCACTCAATACACTACCAACTCTCTAGAATTCTCAGTAGTGTTTACAGTCTTTGAAGATTTACTTTCTGGAAATCTATTGTTTACAAAACCCAAGTTAGGATCTAGTTTTGATCCAAAAGTTGTAAGATTTAGATTGTAGTTCTTCAATCTAAGAAGTGTATTCTCAAGTTGTTATCTAGTTTTGATCAAACTTGAGGCTCGTACTCAACGAGTAAAAAGAAAGGAGACATAGTATCCTAACAAGAAGATTTGTTTTACTACCCTAAACTATCTTATTTATTAAGTGTGCTTAAACCTTATAAGTTTAAAACAAGAAAACCTTAAAAGTTTGAATTGGTGTATTCCCCCCCCCCCCCCATACACCAATCTTGCTCTTTCGGGACCAACAAGTGGTATCAGAGCAGTGGTTCATTTTGATCATTGTTTCTAATTCACAGGAGATTATCTCTGTGTGGTTATCTTGGATAGATCTTGAAAACGTTTTCACAGCATAGTACATCTGCATTTATTTAACCATCTACCTTTAAGTCATGGAAGGACAAATGGCTAGAGCTTGTGAAGATTTCTCAATTGCTGGATATGAAGATTGGAGCTTCAGACTGGAAATGTGTCTTAGAGCTCATCACATCAAAATGTGGTCCGTCATCACAAATGGGCCTATCAAAATCATGCACAAACATTCAGCGGAGATAAAAGATGGAACCGGACCCACACCGACCGTTGAGTTAGTCGAAAAGGAAAAGCACATGGATGACTACACAATGGAGGAGAAGAAAGAAGCAAGTCTAGATGACTATGCAAAAGGACTGATTTCAAGTACAGTGAGAGGAATCTATCTGGCCAAAATCAGATGTCTTAAAACAGCAAAGGAAATGTGGGAAGTGCTGCGAGGAATAAGCATGGGATCCGATGTGATTCAGGAAAACAAGCTGTCCATAGCTTGTAACAGATATGAAGAATTCAAGATGAAATCCTGTGAAACTATAGCACAAATGAAAAATAGATTCACCGAAATCTTGATCGAGATAGATGCCATCGACAAAGGAAAATATACTCAGCGAGAGAGGAACCTCAAAATCATTCGCGCCTTACCTGCCAGCTGGGAGATATACTCAGCAATGCATCCCATGATGCCAGAGTTCAACTCTCTTACTATTGATGCTCTATTTGATTTACTAACGGGCAATGAATATTAAATTAATCGTATTCATGGTCATACTAATTCTTCTCTTAGCAAACCATCTGTTACAGGAATGAAAGAAAAGGAAACTGCTTTTAAAGCCAAGTTAAAAGAAAAGGAGGTGGAAAGGAAGTCTACACCAACTGTGATAGTAAAAGACTCATCTAGTTCAGATGATGAAAACTACCCCACCAAGAACTACTTCGAGGAATACTCGCTTATGGCTCAAAGATTCCAAAAGATGGAACTTAAGGCAAACAGATATAAACGTCTCTACAAAGATAACAACAGAAGTTTCAAAGGAAGAGATCGATTGGGGGATCGACCCGATAGGAAAAGTGAAGTAAAACCTAACTCCTCATATGTTAAAGCTGACCTATCCGAATTTTCTTGCTTTAAGTGTGGCAGGAAAGGTCACTTTAAAACAGACTGCCCAGACATCTCCAAGGCTAAGAGAGAAGAGCTAAGGAACAAACGAGATAGAAAACTTAGAGAACAACGAAAAGCTATGCTCGCTGAAGAACAAGCTACATCAAATACTCTTACCGACAGCTCATCCGAAAATGATGAAGCATTTATGGCTGACGAGCTGAACCTCGACTGGGATAAATGCCTCATGGGTCATGACAACGGACTCGACAACAATGAGGTAGAAATTAATCAAACTTCTTTTAATTCTAACTCACCTACATGTAACTCGGGTGATGAAGAAGAGACAGAAGAAGAAGACGATCTGTCCATGGAAGATTTTTCAAAATTAATGGAAGATTATGCACGTTTAAACAAAATGTTTAAACACGCAATCAAAGAAAATGGAAAGATGGCAAATACCATACAAGAAATGAAGAAAGTAGGTGCGTCATTCAACGAAAGAGAAAAAGCGATGCTTCTACAAATCAAGAACAAAAGTGAAGAAGTCTACGCTCTCACTGCTAAGGTCTCTGACTTAATTGGAAGAGAATCTTCAGCCAACAATAAGGTGGATAATTTGAATGTGATGCTCAATTATTACATTCACAAAAAGTCAGACAGAGTCCTTCTCATCAATGACATGCAAAAGAGGTCATCAGATCGTGGAGGAATAGGGTTCAATGGAGTTGACAAAGGACCACCGAAAGGGAAATTTGTCAAAGAAAAGGGAAAAGACAAAATTGTAAATCTCAACAACAATGCAAGGCAGCCACAGGCCATTTTGATCAAGGATCAAGGTCAGCAACAACAAAAATTCACTACTCGAGGAATTGGATTTCAACAAGGAAAACAAACTGCTCAAAGGACAAATCAAACAGCTCAACTGTTCAAACATCAGCGAGCTCTTCAAGTATTCAACCAAAGAAAACCATCTGCTCCCAGGATACAAGTTGTACCTAATCAACCACCTGCCAAGAAGAAAGTTGTATATATTGACTGTAGTGGCAAACAAATCAGACTTTCGCAGAATGTCACTATTATTAGGCAAATTTGGGTTCCAAAAGGAACTGTCTACTAACAAAGCACCCTCATTCAGTAGGGTAGCTAAATAAACTCTCATTGCAGGATAGGAGATCGATGAGAAGAAAGCACACAGCTCGGGGCGCGGTATGGATACTAGGCAACGGATGTTCCAAGCACATGACAGGGAATAAAGAGTTGTTATCCAACTTCAAAGAAAGCAATGGACCAATTGTAACCTTTGGAGGTGACTCAAAAGGATATACACGAGGTTATGGCAATCTCCATGTTGGTAACACAATTATACAAAATGTGTCCTATGTTGATGGCTTAAATCACAATCTACTCTCTATCAGTCAATTTTGTGCAAATGATAAAAGAGTTGAATTCACTGCTAACAAATGTCTAGTAAAGAACTTGGAAGGAGAAGAAATTCTTCTTACCGGAATTTTGCAGGACAGATTGTACATTGTACAATGGAATGAGCAGATTGAAATCTGTCTTGTAACTGCATCAAGCTATTCCACCAGCTGGCTATGGCATAAACGCTTAAGCCATCTCAACTTCAAATTAATAAACAAGCTGGTGAAAAACAACCTGGTTGAAGGTCTACCTCCCCAAATATATGACAAAGATCATGTATGTGAAGCTTGCCAAGCAGGAAAACAAACAAGAGCATCATTTCATACAAAGGCAGCTCATTCCACTTCAAGGATTTTGGAACTTCTACACTTGGAACTTTTTGGACCTGTATCTCCATTAAGTGTAAACGGTAGAAAGTATACTCTTGTTGTTATTGATGACTTCTCTAGATTCACTTGGGTTGTTTTATGTTCAAGAAAAAGGAATGTAATACCCCGTCTTTTTAAATTCCGAAATAAACGATATTCGGAC
>JAPKLX010003203.1:0-11470 GCA_026898415.1 Leonotis leonurus | reverse complement strand
TGACTGAATCTTCTATGAATGGAAAGCAGATCAACTGTGATTACTTTTCTTCTTCGTGTCAATCAGTGATTCCCTTTCCAATTCTTGATGGATGGACATCATTGACAGGTTTGGTTCAACTCTTTCTGTTTTTGGAACCTTCTGGTTACGCCCTTTCTGGTTCTAATGCCTTTCTGGTTGAACACTGGTTAAGTACTTTCTGGTTGAATACTGGTCATGTACTTTCTGGTTGAACACTGGTTAAGTACTTTCTGGTTGAGTACTTTCTGTTAAAGTTGATTTGCTCCAACTTTCTGTTCGAGACTTGCTGGTTCAACTTTCTGTCTAAGACTTGCTGGTTTAGCTTTCTGTCTAAGACTTGCTGGTTTCATCTTTCTGTTGCTTAGACTTGCTTCAGCTTTCATCTGTTACAAGGAGACCAAATAGAAATAATACAGAACATGAATAATATCAAGTGTGTTTTCGAGATAACATCATCAAAACTTAAATTATTTGTGGGGTTCCCAACAATTTCCCCCTCTTTGATGATGTCGAAACCACACTTAATCAGCGTAACCAAAATAACATGTAACATGATCTGGATAGATTAGCCAATTGTTATTTAAGTTAAATAACAAATAAATAACAAGAGGATAATTGGACAGTAAGATTTTGTCTCCAGAAAAACTCCACATTCATAGATATATGAATTTATGAGTACAGGTGGTCAGCAGAAAATAACAGAGAGCAAAAACAGAAAATGAGAAGAAAGATCTATCTAAGAGAACCATCTGGCTGCTCCTCCTTTCTTCATCTTCTCTCTCTGTGCATCAGAGACTAACTGAATGCTCTCATAAATTCCATCTCTCACCCTGGCGTAATTGGGATCGTGATTGTCGATCTTGTATCCTTTGATCTTGGCCAGTTGATTGATGTAATTTAAGATGTAGGTCTTGTCTGGAATGCTACTGCCTGGTATTGTTGGGCACACCATAAACTCCTTTTCCGGGGCTTTGAGCTGAATTTTAGCATCAGAAACAGCTGTTCTGATCCTCTGTATGAGGCCCTGGTCACTGAAGTTATCAAGATATCGAATAAAGTCTTCATCTGGTGTAGATTCTGAGTATGTAGGCTCCTTCAAAAAATATCTGTTCAAAATGAAGCCTTGCTTGACCTTTTCCCAATCATTTTGATCTCCCTCTGGAACCCATGCATCTTTGGGTGTCTGTTTCTTCAGGGATAGATTCCAAGAGAAGGGTTTCTTCTTTTTCTTCTTCGATTGAGTAGTTGACTTGGAAGACTGTTGTTGTGAACGTTCTGTAGACGAGGGCGAGGAGAAAGGTGTTTGAAATGATTATTCCTTGGCTTCTTGTGCAGCTATCTTTCTCTCTCTTTCAGCCTGATCTTTGTAGAACTGAGCTCTGAATATTGGGTCACATGCCTGCTCCATGCTGACTCCAAATAACAGCAATTCAACAATCTGGTCTCCTTCATCCACTGGTTTCTTTCCTTTGTCCATGGGAGTGTGATGAATAGTTGGCATCTGTTCTGTTTGAGGAAAAATTGTAGGATCTGGCCTTGGGGGAGTGGTAGGTCTTTCCTTTGGTTTCTCTACTGAAAACACAGGTGTTTCTGCTTCAGTACTTGCTTGTTCTGGTTCCTTCTCTGTGGTAGCAATACTCTTGCCTCCTTTGCTGCCTTTTTCACTCGGGATTTCCCCCTTTTCGAAATCATCAAAAAGAGTCTTGATGAGTGCTCGAAGCGAGGTAATCTCCTCTGACATCTTCTCCATTCTTTCTTCAGTGTCTGCTTTGAAGCCAAGCAGTAAGTTGATCGTTTGATCGGAGGCGTCTAATTTCTTCTCTAGCCTGCTGTTCATTGTTGACAGGGTTTTGTCATAAGTTTCTTGAAGTTCTTCTACAGCAGTAAGACGGTTGTTCTGGGTCCCAAATTCATCTGGGTTCGGATAGAGAAGATCATTTAGCACATCCATTTGATGTTTCTGCATCAGCTCCACAAATTTTTAATTTTCAAATTTGGCAAATTGAGAATGGATGGATAAGTCAGTATCTTCTTTCAACTGAGCAGCAAGTTGAGTGCCTTTCTGTGCTACAGCAGCAGCAATGGTGTCTTGTTGTTTAGCTAAAAGGTCAGCTACCAGAGTAGTTGTCTTTTCTGCCTTCTCTTCCATGCTGTTGAGACGAAGGGCGATTTTGGCATGCTCTGCTTCATTCTGCAGGCGATCATCATCGATCTTTTTGTCAAGTTCCTTCCTCACTGTTCGGAGCTTTCTGCGTATGTCGTCATCCATGTCATTGACGTACTCTTTCTAGTGTTGGTTGAAATCAGTGAGTATCTGTATGGCCTTCTCTTGGAGTGAATTACAGATATCAGTCATCTGATCTTCAACCCGAAGGGTGATCAGATTGTCCAGTTGGTAATTGTTGAAAGTTTTGGTTTCTCTCTCCAAGATTTCTTCCATGGTGTAGAAGTTGACATGTTTCTTCAGTTTCTGTGCAACTCCTTGTGTGTAGATTTCATTGCTTGGTTCACCTCCAATATTCTGGCCTACTGGTTCATCATCACCTGAGTCAAGGTCGATGATAGGTGTTTTCTTGGCAGGTTTCTTGGATGAAGCTTCTCCCTGCTCTGGTTGTGGTGGTTGTTCTGTTGGTGCTGCTTCTTCCATCTGGATTTCAGGATGTGTTGTCTGCAGAGTGATGTTCAACTTTGCTGCCTCATGCTGCATGAGCCCATAAATGAGTTGTTGATATTCTGCTCACTTCTTGAATAGTGGAGACTTGAAGCAGACTGAGAAGGGTTGCCTCTTCTTTCTTTAAGTCTTCAATTGTTTTGATTTGGAGCAGGGCATCAAAAATATAATACTAGCTGTCCTTGACCAGCAAGTAAAATTTTGTGCGTCTTGCTACTCCCAAGCTCTCTGGAAGCAAGTTAATGCTAGGAAACTCTTGAAGTACAAAATGTTCTGCCTCATTCTCTAGCAAGTTGATGACACTCTCTGCCTGATGTTTCCTTTCTGCCTCCTCAACTGTTGATTCTCCTTCCTCTTCCTCCTCATCCTCACTTATTTTCTCCATTCGATGTGGTGAGGGTGTAGCTGTTCTAGCAGGAGAAAAATCTTTCTCCTGATGTGGAATATGGCTTGTCTCTGGTTCCACATCACCTGCTGGAGGCTCTGTTGCTGTCTGTGTGACCTCCTTTTCTTGTTCTGTTGGTTCTGAGTGTTCTGCTGCATCTTCTGGTGGTGGAGAAGGCTCTTGTACTTTCTGTAGTCGACGTTTCTTTTGTTTGGGCTGCGATGCTGATGTTTCTGTTTCAACAGAGCTTCCTCGTTTACGAGCTGTCTTTTCTTTTACCACTCTCTCCTTGGGAACTTTCTCTTTCTTCTTTTCAACACCTTTAGTAGGTGGTATCCATGTAGGGTTAGAACTACCCATTTCCAAGGCTGCTACCCGGTGCACCTCATCAGTTATTTTGTTGAAAAATTGTGATGAGAGTCCCAAAGACATCTCAAGCTGATGTTGATCTTTGGGTATGGAGAGACTGGTGTTGAATTCCACAGCATCATCCCAGACTTTCTGCTTAAAAAATCATTCCACCATCAGACTGATCTTGGTGGAGTGTCGTAGATTTCTTCTAACTTCCACTGAAGTTCCTCTGCCTCTGCTATCCTTGGTATATGTGACCAATTTTGCTTCCTTAGCCATTAGTTCAAACAGTATTCTGCTCCAGTTTACTCGGAGATTTAGGACGACTGCCGTGAGAATTCGAAATTTCTCAGGAGTCACCTGATCATATGATCCACTATGGTTCAGGAATATCCTTTGAATCAGTTCGAGTAACAGCTTGAACCCTGGTTGAAGTAGGGATCGTTGAAACATTCTTCCAGTATATTTGATTTGTATCACCATCACTATTTCCACTGCTTCTTGTAGTTGCGCAGGAGTGATATCTTCCAAGGTTAGACCTTCGTCCTTCAACCTATATGCCTGGTTGATCATTTCAATCACGTTGTATGGTGTTTTGCTTGTTCTGTCACCAATCGGCATCAGCACATTTGCTTCAAATCCATGCTTGTCATTCTGCCATTTTAGATAAAATGTGGCAACTTGTTTTGCCAAAAACATATTCGGATGCGAGGTGACAATGTTGCAGAAACCTAATTTCATAGGAACATACAAACCAGATATATATAATCATTAGTTTATATGAACAAATATGAATATCTTCTTATGAACGGTAAATTAGAGAGACAGAACATATTTAACAATTTCATAGGTCACGTAAAGCAATTCATGTAGCAAGTTGTAGATATAATGAAGATATAATAAACTGAAAACCTTTGCAGCGTGAAACTATGGCAAAGATTTCTTCAAGTTTTCGAAATCCGTAAGATTCAAATACAGCATATGGTTCAGGTGAAAGAAATTTCTGAACCTCGGACACATGTTGAAGAAATAGAGAGATTTGGGGTGCCATGATCAAACGTAAGGGATTTTTGAAAGAGTTTTGCAGAGGAAACAAGTCGAGAAAATCTTAAGTGCTTAATGTAAGTAGTGCTCAGTGCAAAGAAAGTGAAGGTGAAGAGTTCTGAGATGAATATCGCATATATATAGCATAGAAAATGAAGGGTTGGATGAATATCTCCCTTTTTAGATTTCCCGCTTCATTCTTTGTTTTGCCGCCTTTCCTTGCGTCAGATATACGCTCTAGATCCTAGGGTTTGTAGGAGAGCGTGTGCGTATCTCTTTCTTTTCGGCAACTTCCCTTTTTCTATTTCTTGCAGGGATTTTCTCGATCCCAGTTCCCAAAGTTGTGCTAATCATCACAAAAATAGGAGATTTAGAAAATCTAGGAAAAGAGATAACTTTTCAGACTGCAATCTCGTAGATTGATTATGGGAAGTGACGTCTTTTATCTCGGTAGCTTCAATTTCCTCAAAAAGTTCCCCCTTGACTTAGTAATTAAGAAATAATTTCCACGTGATACTCTTATTTGAGTAAATTATTATTTTCTTCTTGACATGCTGTAATTCTTGACAGCATTCTGTTGTCATCATTCTGGTAACCATCTGTTGTTTGCATTCTGCTAACTTTCTGCTATTAGCATTCTGCTAACTTTCTGATATTAGCATTCTGCTAACTTTCTGATGTTAACCTTCTGTTGTTTTATCATCCAGACTCAGTAATCCAAGCTTTCCACACAGCATCTTAAATCTTTCTTCTGACAGAGCTTTAGTCAAGATGTCAGCACGTTGGATATCTGTATGAATCTTCTCGATCTGGATGTGCTTTCTCTCCACATGATCTCTAATAAAGTGATGTCTCACATCAACATGTTTGCACCTTGTATGAAGTACCGGATTCTGTGTTATAGCTATTGCACTTGAACTGTCACAGAATACCGGTATCTCTTTTACTTCAATCTCGTAATCCCTTAGTTGCTGTTTCAACCATAAGATTTGCGCACAACAGCTTCCAGCAGCCATATATTCTACTTCTGTTGTTGATGTGGCAACAGATGTCTGTTTCTTTGAAAACCAAGATATCAACTTGTTTCCTAGAAACTGACATGTGCCAGAGGTAGACTTTCTGTCCAGTTTGCATCCTGCATAATCTGAGTCAGAATAGCCTGTTAGTTCAAAGTTGTCGTCATGCGGATACCAGAGACCAACATGAGCTGTTCCCTTAAGATATCTAATTATCTTTTTGACAGCTTCCATATGTGATTATTTGGGATTTGCTTGATATCTGGCACACACTCCTACTGCAAACGTGATATCTGGTCGACTTGCAGTGAGGTATAATAGTGAGCCAATTATGCCTCTGTATTTCGTTATAGGTGCTGGTTTGCCTTCTGGATCTGGGTCTATCTTTCCATTAGTCTGCATTGGAATCTTGGCTGGCTTGCTGTCTTTAACTCCAAACTTGTTGACCAGATCGTTAATGTACTTTGCTTGATTTACAAAGATACCATCTGGTAGCTGTTTTACCTGCAAACCTAGGAAGAAATTCATCTCGCCCATCATGGACATTTGATATTTGTTCTTCATTAGTTCAGCAAATTTATCACATAGATGGGAAGATTGAGATCCAAAAATTATGTCGTCTACATATATCTGTACCAAAAGGATATGTTCTTTGACTTTAATGACAAACAGTGTTTTGTCAACAGAACATCTCTTAAAACCTGATTCCAGCAGAAAGGTTGATAACGTCTCATACCACGCTCTTGGTGCCTGTTTTAATCCATAGACAGCTTTAGCTAATCTATATACCTTCTGGTCAGGATTTCCTTCTTCAAAACCAGGTGGTTGTTCAACATATACTTCTTCTTCAAGTATACCATTTAGGAATGCACTTTCAACATCCATCTGGTACACTTTGAATCTCTTGTATGCTGCATATGCGAGAAATAATCTAATTGCTTCCAATCTGGCAACTGGTGCAAAAGTCTCGTCAAAGTCGATACCTTCCTGTTGACTGTATCCCTTTGCAACAAGTCTAGCTTTGTTTCTGACTACTTCTCCATTTTCATCTGGTTTATTCTTGAATACCCATTTGACACCTATTACTCCCTGATGATCTGGTCTGTCTACCATATACCAGACTTGGTTTCTTTTAAACTCATTGAGTTCTTCTTGCATAGCAATGACCCAGTCTGCATCTTTGAGTGCTTCATAAATGTCAGAGGGTTCAACACGTGATAGATAGCAACTGAGAAGTGCACTCTCTCCATGCATTCTTCTGGTTCTTACTCTATCACTTGGGTTCCCAACAATCTGTCCAGGAGGATGATTGTCCTGTATCCATCTCCTCCTGCTGGTCATTTCTTCTTCAGATATCTAAGTTCTGGTTCATTTGTTGGGTCCTCAAATTCTGGATGAGATGTTTGAGAAGGATTGTCCACTTCTGGTTCTTCAATTTCTTGATTATTGTTCCAACCATTTGTATCACTTGATTCTTCTGGTTGATCGTGATTTTGTTCATTGTTATCTCCTTCTTCTGGTTGATTACCTTCTGGTTGAATTCTTGATCTTTCAAGGTCCAGAATGATGTGTTCTGTTCCCCCTTGCTGTGAGCTTATTGCTTCAGCATTAGATGGAACATTAATATCATTATCATCTGTTGTATTCCAGATCAGAATATCTTCTAGTAGAATTCCTTCTGTTCTCTTTTCCTTGTTCTGTCCTTGTGTATGATCATCACTCAACTCTCTGTCAATGACAAAAGACTCAACAAAGACAATATGAGGTGTTACCTCCACAATATGGGTCTTCTTGTTGTAAACCCTATAAGCTTTACTAACATCAGAATATCCTAAGAATATTCCAGGGTCAGCTTTACTATCAAAGGTTTTCAACTGTGATTTCCCATTATTATGGATGTAACATAAACAACCAAAAGTACGGAAGTAATGTATCCTGGGCTTTCTGTTGTTCCAGACTTCGTATGGTGTCTTCCCATGTCTGATGGTAACTACAGCTCTATTCTGTGTGTAGCAGGCTGTAGAAATTGCTTCTGCCCAAAATTTCTTAGGTAATCTGGTTGCATTAAGCATAGTACGAGCTGCTTCTTTTAATGATCTGTTTCTTCTTTCAACTACACCATTCTGTTGAGGTGTTCTGGCTGCAGATGTCTGATGTGTGATTCCCATCTGGTTGCAGTAATCCTCAATTTTCTTGTTTAGGAATTCTGTACCACGATCTGTTCTGATGGTAGTAACAGAGACTTCCTTTTTCTTGGTAATTTTGTTGAGGAAGTTTGGCAGCTTTTCCAATGTTTCTTTCTTCTTATATAAGAAGATTACCCATGTGAATCTTGAATAATCATCAATGATGACCAGAGTGTATTTTCTACCATTTATACTTAATGGCTTATCTGGACCAAATAAGTCTAAATGTAGTAACTCTAAAATTCTGGTAGATGACTGGACAGATTTGCTAGAAAATGATGATCTGGTTTGTTTTCCAGCTTGATATGCTTCACAGATGTGATTCTTGTCTTATATTTGGTCTGGTAGTCCTTCAACTAGTTTCTCTCGTGCAATCTTATTGATTGACTTGAAATTGAGATGGCTTAGTCGTTTATGCAATTTTCCGATAAGGAGTATCTCATCTCCTTCCTTGCTTTTCACGAAACAATTGTTAGCATCAAAAACAATTTGATTACCATTAGCACAGAACTGACTTACAGAAAACAGATTGTGGCTAAGACCCTCAACGTATGATACATTTGTGATGGTGGTCATGCCAACTCTTATGTTTCCGTATCCTCTGGTATATCCTTTTGAATTACATCCAAAAGTGACCTGAGGACCTGGTTTCTCTATATAGTCTGACAGTAGGATCTTGTCACATGTCATGTGCTTCGAACAACCACTATCTATGATCCAGATTGCTCCTTTAGCTATTTTGTACCTTCTTGCAGTCTTCTGGTCCTGCAATTAATCACACTTAGCTACCCTTTCAATATTTGGGTTCTTGGTTATTAGTAAAACACTTTCGGGTTGGGGACAACAATAAAACAAGTGATAGTGTTTCCATCATTATCAACTTTTGACATAGAATGAAGTATAGATGGATGATATCTTTCTATTCCATCATTTTTCAGTCCTTTATTAGTGGGTACTGTTCTGTTGACACTTTTCTTGTGTACCCCTTCTGTTCTTGTGCAATCTGCTGGTTGTTCTCTTGTTTGATGATACTGTCTGTTGCTAGTCTGTTTCACCATCATCTTTTGTGGTTGTTCTTTCTTGTTTTTGAGGTTTATCACTTGGTCTGGTATTTGTTTCCTTTCTGGTACGAATTTTATGGTGCTAGAGGACTTCTCTGAGTGGCCTGGATATCCTACTCCAGATGTACCCTTTTGCTGCATGTTAATTAGCAGTTTAGCACGTTCATCACTCTTGTAGATCATTTCTTTTCCTTTCTTGATCTTTTCCTCAGCTACGTTGTTTCTAGTGATAAGATCCTTCACTTTTGAATTTAGTGAGTGAATCTCACTGTCCTTTCCTTTGATCTGTTCTTCCAGATCGTTGATGTTAGCAACAAATTTAGTGTTTGCTTTACTCAATATCTCTTCAGATTTCTTCAATCTGTCATTTTCTTCAACAACTTCTCTAAATAGTCTTTTGATACTCGAGTAGCTCTTGAACATCTCATTAACTTCATCCCATGAATATTCATCGTGATCTTCTATTTCCTGTTCCAGGTTAATATCATCTGAAGAATTAGAGTTGCAAGAGTTTATCTCTACATCATCCAGACCGTTGTCTAGTCCTACATAGCATTCATCCCAATCTTCTTCTTCATTGGCACAGAATGCTTCATCATCTTCTGATGAACTATCTGACAGGTGACTTGAGCTAGAGTCTTCTTCTTCAGCTATCATGGCTTTTCGTTGAGCTTTTAGTTTTCTATCTCTCTTAGCTCGTAGTTCTTCTCTTTGACTCTTAGATAAATCTGGGCAGTCTGTTTTGAAATGGCCTGTTCTCCCACAACCATAACAAGTATAGTCAGTAGGATTAGTGATTTTACCATTCCCTCTACTTTCTGTCTTGTCATCAGATCGTTCTGCTTCTTTGTTCTTCTGGTATCTGCTCTTGTTATCTTTGTAGAACCTTCGGTACTTTCTTGATCTGATTTCCATTTTGTCCATTCTCTTTGCAATCATTGAGAATTCTTTGAGTAACTTATCATAACCTCCTTCTTCTGGAGTGGCAGATGCTGTTGATTCATCTGTTTTGCACTTCGCTTTGAAGGCAGACTCTTTCTCCTTCTTGCTGGAGGAATAATCTGGTCCGTGAATCCTTCTGATGTCACATTCATGGACAGCTAGATGATCAAATAGTGCTTCTACAGATAGATCATTAAAATCAGCACGTAGAGGTTGCATAGCTGAGTAGATTTCCCAGCTTGGCGGTAGAGCTCTCAGAATCTTGATATTCTTCTCTCTCTGTGTGTACTTATTCTTTTTGAAGGCAGAAACTTCAAGTAGTACTTCAATGAACCTGTTCTTCATCTGCTCGATGGTTTCTCCAGGTTTCATCTTGAATTCATCAAACTTGTTGCATGCCAGATATAACTTATTCTCAATCATCGCTTCAGAACCTAGGCTGAGATCCCTTAGAGCTTCCCACATTTCTTTGGCTGTGTCAAGATCTTGGATCTTAGCCAGATGGACTCCTTTCACAGTACTGGAAATGACTCCTTTAGCAAAATCATCTAGATTTGCTTCTCTTCTTTCTTCTGAGGTGTATTTTCTGGGATCTTTCAGTACAGATTCTTTAACTGCTCCTGTCTCAGTAATACGAGTAGTTTCTTCAGTAATGGCTAGAGGTCCTTCCTCAATTACTTTCCACATCTAGCAGTGATGAGCTTTCAGACACATCTTGATCCTGAAACTCCACTCTCTGTATCCTTGGATAGAGAATTCTTCGCATGCCCTGATAACAGATGACTCCATAGCAGATAAAATGCTAGTGAATGAAAAAGATTTTCTAAGATCTATTCAAGTTGACCACGCAGGTTTTATCCCTGTGAAACAAAACAATGGTCGTTTGAACCACTGCTCTGATACCACTTGTTGGTCCCGAAAGAGCAAGGTTTGGTGTATGGGGGGGGGGGGAATACACCAAATACAAACTTTTCAGTTTACTTGACTAATTCAGAGGAGAGACTTAAGCTTTCTGGATTACAGATTGCTCAACGTGACAGACCAGATTGACTAACTAATCAATCTTGTTCTGTCCAAGCAGAATCTCTCAAGTGAGTAATACAAAGCAGAAAGTAAGAGTGATCTTATTTTCTAACAGTGTACTGTGTGCGGAATAATGGTGGACTTAGTCGGTGCTCTTTGATTAGAAAACCTTTCAAATCTTAGTCGAGTATTTAGAGAATTGATTAAGGATGCAGTTTGAATGAGAGTGACAGATAGTGAATAAAAACAACTGGAATATAAATGCAGAAAGTAAATAACATAGTTATTTTACGTGGTTCGAGAAACCCCCTACGTCCACGGTCTAATCCAAACTGGATTAGATATCCACTACTAGGATACTCTCTTATTTATACTCGCTGAGAACGAGCCACAAGTTTCAAGTACAAACTTCATTGAAACTTATGCACGAATAAGGGTCGTGTCCCTTTACAACTTACAGAAAAACTACTGTAAAACAGGATTTCTTCACGTTAATCCACTAGAAAACTACTAGCTAGCAAAGATCTCCTTCCTCTCTCGATAAGACAGACTTGAATCGAGGTGTGATTGCGATCACGAACGGTTTGAAGCTTTTGTCTGATGTAAGATCGAGTTGCTTGAGAATTTTTCAGTGATATATCGCTAGCTCTAATCAGACTTTAAATCTCCAAACATATATAGGCTTTGAGTCTTGAACTTCTAGCCGTTTGTTGATTGGCGTGATTGATTTGTGGATTGCCAATCAATCATATCTCTTCTTTCCTTGTAGG
>JAPKLX010000769.1:16088-46182 GCA_026898415.1 Leonotis leonurus | reverse complement strand
CCCCCCCCCCCCCAAATTTTAGTTTAATTTGGGGATTTTTTATTTTAAGTTTCTATAGATGACACTATTAATTAGTATTGTTATCTATAGCTAAATATTACATTCCATAAAAAAGTGGCAAATTTGTAAATAGATAATGATAGATTATACATGACACTCTATACATGACAGTTCTTTTAAACTGTTATCTATAGTACTGATATACATGACACTTTAATTAGTACTGTTATCTATAAATACAGATTACACTACATACATGACGGTGATAACAATTACTGTCATGTTTACCAAAAAGATGCACATACATGACGGTATATAAAATAAACCGTCATGCATATAGTGTAATCTATGTATAAAATTCTTGTAGTGTCTGCATCATGTAGTGCTTCATAAGCATCAGATGGTTCAACACGAGATAAGTAGCAACTTAGTAATGCGCTCTCTCCATGCATTCTTCTGGTCTTCACTCGATATGATAGGTTCCTAACAATCTGTTCTGGAGGATGATGTTCTTGTATCCATCTCCTTCTACTGGACATTTCTTCTTCTGATATCTCAGGTTCTGGTTCTTCTGTTGGATCCTCAAATTCAGGGTGTGTTGTTGAAGATGCTTTGTTAGGTTTTTAAGTCTTGATGTTATTTGAAGTGTTGACCTAACATTTGTGTTTTTGTGTTCTTCACATGAATGCTGACTGAGACTCCAGCTCAGCATGACGTGGAATGGTGACATAGCACCCAGCTCAGCAGCCACATGGAGTGCTGACTCGGCAACGTTGAAAGAACTCAAGAAGACTGGAGCGAAGACCAAGTCATGCTATGCAGTTGAGAGTTTCATGCTAAGTGGAATTCTGTTCCACAAATCCAGGAGTCAACAACCAACTGAAGTGGTTCCACAATTCTAGGCAGATATACGGAGGACAACAACTGAACTGCGAGAATTGTGGAGACATGGGCCAAACAGTTGCTATATTCATGGATCCAAGCCCATGTAGTCTATTTATAAATACTAGAGTCATTCATTCAGTAGATACACGTTAGATAGACGTAGTTTTGCAGATTAATTTCATAGTTTTAATTTTGTATGTTTCTTAGCTCGTAAGAACATACATTTAGTATTCTAGTGATAGTGTTGTGTTTGTTGTTGTGCTCAACATTGTAATAGCTCAACACTTGTAATGATTATTTTTTTGGCCGTAAGGTTTCCGTGTAGGTTATTGATTTATATAACCTACGCAAAAATATCCCGTGTCTTCTACTTTATCTTCCGTATATATTCACTTAGAGTAGGTTGATACACTTTCAAGTGGTATCAGAGCCATCACTCGACACACTGAGTGTGGTCCTGACAGTATCACGACTCTAACACATCAATGGATCCAAACAATATGGGAGTATTTCGGCCTCCGGTCTTGGATGGCTCGAATTACTCGTACTGGAAGACACGTACCCATTCATACATTAAATCGTTAGACAGAAGAGTGTGGATTTCTGTGGAAAATGGGTGGTCACCACCAAAAAAAACTGACGCAGAAGGTGATGTTGTCCCAATACCACAAAACGCATGGTCACGTGATCAAGTTGAGACTGCTACACTCGATGATCGCGCACTCAAAGCAATTCTCTCGGCAGTTGACATAAACATGTTAAAGCTGGTCAAAAACTGTACATGTGCTAAAGATGCTTGAGACATTTTGCAAAGGCACTGTGAAGGCAACACCAGCGTTAAGCAATCACGTCTACGTATTCTCACCTCTCAATTTGAGAATATGAAGATGGAGGAAGATGAATACATATCCAGCTACACAAAGAAGATTTTTGACATTTCAAATGAGTGTCAAGAACTGGGAGATGCGTTAAGTAACAAAGTTCTGGTCTCCAAAGCACTCCGCACTTTGCCACCTAGGTTCGATATGAAGGTAACAACCATTGAAACATCACAAGCTGTGAATACGATTGAGTTCACGGACCTCATGAACTCTTTCAAGACCTATGAGATGAATCTAGAGGCAAGAGGGACATTCACGAAGAAGAAAACGGTGGCTCTCACAGCAGACACAATCTCGTCACCTTCGTGCAGTAAGTTAGCTGACATAATGGAGTCCAGTGAATCCGAAGAAGTAGAAGAGATCCATGAAGGAGATGATGTTGCCATGATCACCAGAAAGTTTAATCGGATGGTGATAGGATTCAATCAAGACAAGAACAAAGAAAGGCCCAAGGAGCGAGATGTACCACGTCTGAAGTACTATCAACCCCTAAAGAACGATAACAATCAGAGAAGACCTCCTGTTAGGAAAACACCTCACAACGAAGTGTTCAAGTTCAGCTCCTCTAAACTCGACATAGTACAATTCCATTAATGTAGAGGTTTTGGGCACTTGGCAAATCAGTGTGCCAACACACTTCGAAAAAGGGGTAAGTCCTATTGGGTGTCTTGGAATGATGATGAGCACGAGTTCTTTGAAGATGTTGATGAAGGATTGTTTGAGAGCATAGCACTGCATATGACAATAGCACCACTGGACAGATCAGGCCAAAACGTTGATGCTGAAACTTTCTCAGATAGGTATGATCCTAACTATTATTCTAAATTATTTTGTTTAAATGCCTCTGTTGTTGATGCAGGAAGTGTTGATGATGACATAGACTCTTCATATGGTGAAGAATGTGATGAAAATGCTCTCAATATAATACAAGGATTAAAAAGGTTGTATGATGAGCTGTTGGGAAAATGGAAACAACAAGCACGAGATCTGGTGACCGCAACAGCTGAGATAACACGACTCTAGGAAGCACAAGCAAAACAGGAGGTGTTGATCACACAATGCGATACAGAGCTCACCAAGGTGAAAACCCAACTTGAAGAAGCATAGCTGACCATCCGCAAGTCGAATACTGGGACTTATTCACTCCAAGAGATCATGGACAACGCAAATCCAAGCAAAAGAGGCATCGGATATGCTGCACCAACTGTGTTCTGTCGTGGGTCCACTTCGGCAGGAGAAACATCCAATACCAAAGCTGATGTTGTGCTCACAGACCCACCAACACAGACAAAGCAAAGCACCTCTCAAGCAGGAAAAGGTAAAAAAAGGTAAGAGAAATAGTAAGAGACGTAGAAGGAAATATATATGTCATTACTGTCTCAAACCAGGCCACATAAAACATTTTTGTTATCAAAAGAAAAGGGATGACAGCGGATGTTCACGCCACATGACAGGTAACAAAACATTTCTTTCCAACTATGAGACTTATGACGGAGGGAATGTTTCCTTCGGTGGAGGTTTAAAAGGTAAAATCATAGGGAGAGGTACACTTAATGTTCCTGGTTTGCCTGCTTTAACAAATGTGTATCATGTGCAAGGACTTATGGCAAACTTCATCTGCATAAGTCAATTATGTGATGGTAACATGCTTGTAAAATTCACTAAAGATGCATGTGAAGTATACAATAACAGAAACTTGTGTATCATGACAGGTCAAAGGTCGTCAGACAATTGTTATATGACTGATAACCTAAAATGCAACAAGGCTCAAGTTGATGATGTTATACTATGGCATAAACGATTAGGTCATACTAACTTTTGAAATCTTGGCAGGTTAGTCAAGATGGATGCAGTTAGAGGTCTACCCAAACTTGGGAAGGCAGACCAGATTGTCTGCGGAGACTGTCAAAGAGGAAAACAATTGCCTGCGTCACACCCTGCTCTACAGCACCGTGAGCAACACTTTGGAACCAACCGATGCTTTGAACTTCTGCATATGGATCTGGTAGGACCCATGGAAGTGGAAAGTATTGGTGGCAAAAGGTATGTACTAGTTGTGGTAGATGATTTTTCCCGTTTCACATGGACATATTTTTTACGAGACAAATCTGAAACATTTGAGATGCTTAGAAATATGTTTGCTCGCGTTGATAACGTATTTGATGCTAGAATATCTCGTGTAAGATCTGATCATGGCCGTGAGTTTGAAAATTCACAATTTACAAGTTTTTGCAATGAAAAGGGAGTGTGTCAGGAGTTTGAAGCACCAAAAACTCCACAGCAGAATGGGGTGGTCGAACGCAAGAATAGGACCTTGATTTAGATGGCTAGGGTTATGCTGAGCTCAAAACAAATGGTGAAACGTTTTTGGGCTTAGGCAGTGAACACCGCATGTTACATCAACAATCGAGTCAACATTCGACCAAGCTCATTCAAAATACCGTATGAGCTACTTAAGGGAAGAAAACCTAACTTAAAACACTTTCATGTTTTCGGGTGTGTATGTTTTATCTTAAATGATCGTGAGTATCTAACAAAGTTTGATGATAAGAGCAACAAAGGTGTATTCATTGGGTACTCAACAAATAGCGTAGCTTATAGGGTATTTAACCTTCGCATTAAGACAATACAAGAATCTGTTAATGTTGTCTTTGATGACGCAGGTGATGTGAGCAAGGTGGTGGAAGCAGAAGATGATGTATATCAAGGGGGAGTTGTTCTACCTTCTGTTGAAGTCCAAACTGCTCCACCTAACACAACATCCAGCAGCGATGAGGAAAACAATGTTGCACAACAGGAACCAGAAGATGAACAAGATGAGGTTCAAGATGTTACTCACCGCAGAGAACCTCCGGGAAGAGTTAGAGAAAACCATCCATTGTCTCAAGTCATAGGAAATATTGAGTATGGTGTTCAGACCAGACGTAAATAGCCGATTAACTATAGAGACATGGCATGCTTGTACTATGTGTGCTCTACAATTGAAGGCATAACATACTTTGTCTCTAAGTTTAAACCAGAAAATGTCAAGGAAGCACTAACTGATTAGTTCTGGATAAATACTATGCATGACGAACTAAATCAGTTTGTGCGTAGTGATGTTTGGTACCTTGTTCCCAGACCGGCCAACAAAAATGTTATTGGCACAAAGTGGATCTTCAAGAACAAATTTGATAAGAAGGGAACAATAGTGCGAAACAAAGCACGATTGGTGGCTCAAGGGTATACTCAAGTCGAAGGGGTTGACTTTGATGACACATTTGCCCCAGTAGCAAGACTTGAGTCCATTCGGTTGTTGCTTGTTGTTGCATGCCATCTCAACATCAATCTATACCAGATGGATATGAAGGTAGCATGTCTCAACGGTGAACTCAAAGAGGAAGTCTGTGTTGAACAACCCAAAGGATTCGAGGACCCTCACAAGCCTGACTATGTCTTTCGACTGAAGAAAGCACTATACGGTCTCAAACAAGCACCACGTGCTTAGTATGGACATCTCACAAACTTCCTTCTCAAATACGGGTTTGTGAGAGGCGGTGCGGACCGGACATTGTTTATCAAAAGGGGAGATCAACACATTCTTATCACTCAAATCTATGTTGATGATATGATTGTCAGTTCCACATCACGTAACATGCTCAATGATTTTTCAGGTGCAATGTCTACGAAGTTCGAGATGAGCATGGTAGGAGAACTCACTTACTTCTTTGGACATCAAGTTAAACAAGGACAAGATGGTATCTTTATCGCTCAAAGAAAGTATGCCAAAGAGATGATAAAGCGCTTTAACCTAGAAGGAGCCAAACACATGAAGACCCCCATGGGATCTACAGATAAGCTAACAAAAGATGATGCTGGAGAGGATGTTGATCCAACACTCTACAGATCAATGATAGGGAGTCTACTGTACCTAACATCTACTCGTCCAGATCTGATGTTTAGTGTATGTGTATGTGCCAGGTATCAAGCTAAACCCAAGGTATCGAATCTTAAAGCTGTTAAAAGAATCATTAGTTATGTTGCTGGAACATTGGATTTAGGAATCTTTTTTTCTAAAAACATGAATATGAGTTTGATAGGGTTTAGTGATTCTGACTGGGCTGGAGATGTGGATGATAGGAAGAGTACAAGTGGAGGTTGTTTTTATCTAGGTAACAACATTGTGTCATGGCATAGCCGTAAGCAAAACTATGTTTCCTTATCCACTGCTGAGTCCGAATATGTTGCAGCAGGCAGCTGTTGCACACAACTGATGTGGCTCAAACAAATGCTTAGTGACTATGGCCTAGAAAACAATGACCTGGTTGTGTACTGTGACAACATGAGCGCTATAAATATTTCCAAAAATCCTGTTCAACACTCAAGGTCAAAGCATATTGACATAAGACACCATTTCATTAGAGATTTAGTGGAACAAGAGGTGTTCAAGCTTGATTATATGAAAACGGAAAACCAAGTTGCTGACATTTTTACAAAGCCTTTGGATCATGAGAGGTTCGTATATTTACAAAAGTCAATTGGTCTGTGTTTTTATTACTAAATGTGTGTTTTATGCTACACCCATCTCATTGCTATTTATACCGAAGGGTGTAGCTTGTTGTGTTGTTTAACTTGCTGGTATAACATCTTAGCTAACATGTTCTCTGTACAGACCCCTGGTATTCTTCTATATATGTTTTAAGTAACTGTGTGGTAAACAATCCAAGTAGTTTTGGGGGCACGGCGTTCGCTGCGACGATGCACTCTACGCTAACTAACCCTTGGATTCTTGTAGTTCTGCACATATTTTATATGTATAAACCAAGTGGATGTTGCAGAGATGTTGGTACAATAGAGCAAGTTAAACTGTTTTTTTCAAATATGTTGACTTTCTAAAATGTTCCATCAACATCTCTATCAGCAACTTGTGTTTGAAGTCTTGCATGATTCCGTATCCCTTAAACACCACTTTATCTCCTTTGATAGTGGGTTATAACTGACAAGTAGCGTGTTCTTGATTGTGTCAGGGAGGACGAGAAACGGCATACTTTTCTATATTTGAACTGTCTCCAGTCTGTTTCCCTACCCTCATCATGATTTTTTTTTACCACAGTTGTCACTCACCACACGAAACCCCAGAAAAACCGCCTCTCCCATGAAAGCTCTTGCTGCCCTAACACCGATACTTCAAGCGTGCCTATCTTCCCAAAAAGGGGGAGAACAATATTGTGCACTGACCCTTTATTGTTGGAATGACATGGATGTTGCTGCGTGTGATGTGTTCGTATCTATGTTGTTGCTGCTGTCTCTATCTATGTTGTTGTTGCTCTAGAAGTTGTTTTGCAGGCATGAACATAGGGCACTCTCGTGAAGCTACAAGAAAGGTTTTTTGAAGAAGGCACAAAAACAGGGGGAGTCTTTTAGGTTTTTAAGTCTTGATGTTATTTGAAGTGTTGACCTAACATTTGTGTTTTTGTGTTCTTCACATGAATGCTGACTGAGACTCCAGCTCAGCATGATGTGGAATGGTGACATAGCACCCAGCTCAGCAGCCACATGGAGTGCTGACTCGGCAGCGTTGAAAGAACTCAAGAAGACTGGAGCGAAGACCAAGTCTTGCTATGTAGTTGAGAGTTTCATGCTAAGTGGAATTATGTTCCACAAATCCAAGAGTCAACAACCAACTGAAGTGGTTCCACAATTCCAGGCAGATATGCGGAGGACAATAACTAAACTGCGAGAATTGTGGAGACATGGGCCAAACAGTTGTTATATTCATGGATCCAATCCCATGTAGTCTATCTATAAATACTAGAGTCATTCATTCAGTAGATACACGTTAGATAGACGTAGTTTTGCAGATTAATTTCGTAGTTTTAATTCTGTATGTTTCTTAGCTCGTAAGAACATACATTTAGTATTTTAGTGATAGTGTTTTGGTTATTGTTGTGCTCAACATTGTAATAGCTCAACACTTATAATGATTATTTTTTTGGCCGTAAGGCTTCCGTGTAGGTTATTGATTTATATAACCTACGCAAAAATATCCCGTGTATTCTACTTTAGCTTCCGCATATATTCAGTTAGAGTAGGTTGATACACTTTCATGCTTGAAAAGGATTCTCCTCTTCTTGTTCCTCAACTTCAGTCTCTTTATTGTTGTTCCAGTTGTTAGTATCTCTGGACTCTTCATGTTCGTTTTGAGGTGATAGTGTTGTGGTTATCTGGTGGAGTCGATCTGGTTTGGTTCAGATTGACATGATTTGTTTCCCCTTGCTGTGAACTGGTCTCAGCAGTAGGTGGAACATCATTCTCACCACCTTCTGTTGTATTCCATATCAAAATATCTTCTAATAGAATTCCATCTGATCTCTTGGTATTGATCTGGTTCTGAACCTATTCATCACCTGTTTCTCTGTATTCAATAATAGTTTCATCAAATACAATATGAGGTGTTACTTCAACAACATGGGTCTTCTTATTGTAAACTCTATAAGCCTTACTAACATCAGAATATCCAAGAAATATTCCAGGGTCAGTTTTGCTATCAAAGGTTTTCAATTGATATTTTCCATTGTTATGAATGTAACACATACAACCAAAAGTACGAAAATATTGTATCCTGGGCTTCCGGTTGTTCCAGATCTCGTATGGAGTTTTCCCATGTCTGAGAGTTATCACCGATCTGTTCTGTTTATAACAACCCATGTAGATGGCTTCTGCCTAAAACTTCTTTGGTAATCTGGTTGCATTCAACATCGTACAAGCTGCTTCTTTTAACGATCTGTTTTGTCTCTCAACTACTCCATTCTGTTGAGGTGTTCTTGCAAGCAGATGTTTGATGAGAGATACCCATCTGGTTGCAGTATTCTTCAATCTTCTGGTTTAGAAACTTAGTTCCTCGATCTGTTTTGATTGATAAAACAGAGGTTTCCTTTCGCTTGGTGATCTTGTTGAGGAAATTTGGCAATTTCTCCATTGTTTCCTTCTTCTTGAACAGAAACATAACCAATGTGAATCTTGAGTAATCATCGATAATAACCAGAGTGTACTTTCTTCCATTTATACTTAATGGCTTAACAGGACCAAATAAGTCTAAATGTAGTAACACTAAAACTTTGGTTGATGAGTGAGCCGTTTTACTGTAGAATGATGATCTGGTCTGCTTCCCAGCTTGACATGCCTCACAAATATGATCTTTGTCGTACATTTGATCTGGTAATCCTTCGAGTAGCTTATCTCTTGCAATCTTGTTGATTGACTTGAAATTGAGATGATTTAACGCTTGTGCCACAACCAGCTTGTTTCTGAGATTGTCTTGGTGATTAGACATGTCTCGATCTGATTAGTCCACTACACAATATACAACCTATCCTGTAGTTTCCCGGTAAGAAGAGTTTCATCTCCTTCCTTGTTTTTCTCAAAACAGTTGTTAGCATAAAAAACAATCAGATTTCCATTAGCACAGAACTGGCTAACAAAGAATAGATTATGACTGAGACCCTCAACATACGTTGGTGATGGTGGTCTTGCCAATCTTGATATTACCATATCCTATGGTGTATCCTTTTGAGCTACATCCAAAGGTTACCTGTGGTCCTTCTCTTTCTACATAGTCTGATAGAGCGTTCTTGTCACATGTCATATGCTTTGAACAACAACTATCAATAATCGAGATTGTTCCCTTTGCTACTCTATTTCTTCTTGCAATTCTTCGATCCTGCAATTATGAAGATTTAGATACCCTTTCAATGAGTGGGTGCTTGGTTAGTAGCAAAATTTCCTTTAGGAACCCAGATGAACTTAGTGTTAGGAACACATATGTAGCATGTAATCTTTCTTCCAGCATCATCTGTTCTAGATATAGCTTTGTAGACAGATGGGTGATTTCTTTCAATAATATCTCAGTTGATATTCTTCTTATTGGTAGATGATGTTTTGGTAGATGTCTTCTGCTTCTGATTTTTATCTGTTTTGACGTAGTGAGCAGGTTGACCCTTCTTCTGATAGTATCTCTTGTCTCCTATTTCCTTCATCATCATCTTCTGGGGTTGATTCTTCTTATTCTTTAGATCCTTGACTTGATTTGGTATGTTCTTCCTTTCAGCTACGAACTTAGTCCCACTAGTTTTTCCAGTATATCCAAGTTCAGTCGTTCCTTTTCTTTGTATGTCAATGATCATATCAGCTCGTTCTTGACTTTTGTTCATCTTGCTCATGTGTTTCATGGTCTTCTTCAATTTTTCTTCAACTACATCCTTTCTGTTGATCACATCTTTCACCTTGGAATTGAGTGACTATATTTCTGCATCTTTTGTCTTGATCTATTCTCCAAGACCACTTATTTGAGTAGAGAACTTGGTGTTTGCTTCACTCAAGAACTTCACTGTTTGATTTAGCTTGTCATTCTCTTTTATGACTTCAGAGAATAACTTCTTTATACTTGTGTAGCTCTTGAACATCTCATTGATTTAATCCCATGAGACTTAAGGTTCATCTTCATTTCCTAAATCATAGACAGGTTTATTTGAAGACATAGAGAAATGAGAATTTACTTCGATCTGGTCGAGTCCGTCTTCTAATCCCATGTAGCATTCATCCCAGTCATCTTCTGTATCTCGTGCATAAAATGCCTCATCATTTTCTAAGGAGCTATCAGATAGATGACTTGAGTTGCTAGAGTCTTCTTCTGTCAGCATTGCCTTGCGTTGAGCTTTAAGCTTTCGATCTATCTTAGCTCTCAGCTCTTCTCTTTGGCTTTTAGATAAATCATGACAGTCTGTCTTGAAATGACCTGTTCTACCACAACCATAACATGTACAGTCAGTGGAGTTGAATTTTTTACCATTATTCTTTGCTTCTGCTTTGCCATCTGATCGTTCTGGTTCTTTATTCTTCTGGAATCTACCCTTGTTATCTTTATAGAACCTACGATACTTTCTTGATCTGATATCCATTTTGTCCATCCTCTTAGCAATCATGGTAAATTCTTTAAGCAGTTTGTCATAACCTTCTCCTTCTGGTGCTGCAGTTGGTACTGGTTCATTTGCTTTGCACTTCTCTTTTTTTTTGAACTTCTTTCATTCTTCTTGCTTGAAGAGTGATTTGGTCCATGAATCCTTCTGATTTAACACTCGTGTACAGCCATATGGTCAAATAGTGCCTCAACCGAAAGATCGTTAAAATCAGCACGTAGTGATTGCATTGCTGAGTATATCTCCTAGCTTGGTGGTAGTGCCCTGAGAATTTTTAGATTCTTCTCTCTCTGTGTGTACTTGTTTTTGTTGAAAGAAGAGACCTCAAGTAGCACCTCGATGAATCTGTTCTTCATCTGCTCAATGGTTTCACCAGGCTTCATCTTGAATTCATCGAATTTGATCCACGCCAGGGATAACTTGTTCCCGATCATAGCTTCTGACCCTAAGCTGAGTTATCGCAGTGCTTCCCACATTTCTTTGGCTATATCCAGATCTTGGATCTTGGCCAGATGGACTCCCTTAACAGTGCTAGAGATAATTCCTTTGGCAAAGTCATCTAGATTTGCTTCACGTCGTTCTTCACAAGTATACACTTTGGGATCCTTGAGCACATATTTTTTGATTGGGCCAGTTTCTGTAATTCGAGTCTTCTCTTCTGGAATCACCAATGGTCATTCCTCTATCACTTTCCACATCAGACAGTGATGAGCTTTTAGACATATCTTGATTCTGAAACTCCATTCTCTGTACCTTTGGATGGAGAATTCTTGTCACAGCCATATTTCTTAACCCTTTCTTAGTTAAGTAATTAGGCCACGACTCGATTAACTTAAGAAACTCTTGGAAATGAAGTTTAATCTCAAGGATAAATTTGAATAAAAACTTTCGCAGGAAATTCAGGGCAGATTTGACACTTCAACTTCAAAAGCTCATAACTTACTCTTCCGAACTCCGAATTGAGATCCGAAGGAACCGTTAGAAAGATATTGAAAAGATCTTTAAAATGGTATCCCTTTTACATGAATTAGGACAGATAAAACGCACGGAAAAGGGGTTTCAACCTGCTGCCCTGTTTCTAGCGAAAACAAAACTCGTACAATTTATGAACTCGGGTTTCAATTTACCAAAGGTAAAACTCAAACAACCAAGGAAAAGGGTTGAACATGATGATTCACAAAGGAAAGTACCAACATGGATTTCATAAGCTAACCAAACATAGTGGTACCAAACATTCAAATTAACAACAAGGAGGAAACTGAGTTTCACAACGGAAAGAGTGGTTGAGCTATATGTATGACGACATATAACTCGGGGCTTACAAAATATGTCCAAGAAAGTTTAACAAGATGACCATAATCTCACTCAATATTTACATATCCAAAAATAAACTACAGTGTTCAGCTCCACGCCATCTCCCAGCTCAACCTGCACGTTTAGAAACACATGCAGGGCGTGAGTACATAAAGCACTCAGTGGACACATGCCAAAAACATTTAAAACTTGCTCTTAGAGCTATATGATTGACTTGCCAACATTAGCATATACAGGGTTTTTAAGAAAATAACCTGCATACACTTCTTAAAACATATATCTTCTCTTTCTGAAAACAATAAAAACTGAACATGCATCAAATGTGTCTGCAGACATATATCTTAAATCTGTGATACCATATCTACTTTCTAGTGTTGAGAGGTAGGCCTCCCTCTCAAACACTCTGACCGGCCAGTCCGCTCACCGGCTCACGGTCTAATGTGCACACAAACCCTTACCGGTAGCTCGTCCGGTATAGGGCCGATATCGTAATTCTGTTGTAGATAGGTACATGCAACATGCTCAAAAACAGGCAAGTCAACATCTATAAACATAATAAACATCTCAAAACATAAATAATTCTTTAGCACGTGCATTCTTTGGTTAGAAAGCCCACCTGGATAGATTAATCTATTTATCCCGAGGCTTCGTCTTTTTCTTTCTTTGCTTCTTTCTCTTTCTCCGCTGAACCTTACATTAATTAAAACATTTAAGAATAAGAAATCATACTCTTTTCTATGGAATCATCAATTCATAATCTCATTCTTCTTCTTGTAATTCACTTGATTGCCAACTATTATAGTTATAAGTTCTTCGGCTATTGCATCCTTCTATCATTGGGCTATATTAATCACTTATCATATCTATGTTATTATATCACTTCTTTACATAGTAAACTAACAAATTCTAACTTTTACATACTTGGCTAATAAAATCCAATAAATTCATATTAGCCATTATATTCATTCCTTATCTCAAATATCACCTTAAATCAAACAAATAAAATCTCTATGTGTAAGTTTTAATCATGCCCTTCTTCTTGAAAATTAAAGATCTTAATGTAAGAATGATTCTATCTTTAATCTCTTGATTTAACCATGCTTAATATTGCTTAATAAACTTCAATGCATCATCACTTAGTCCAAATAGCATCAACATGTACTTAAACTTAGAAACTCCATAAACTTACTAAATTTTGAAAATTCATTTCTAATGCTTGGAAAATTCTAAATAAATTATTCTAGACATTATTCATGCCCATAAGCTCAAATATGATATCAATTTAAACAAATAAAATCAAAATCCCATAGTTCTTTATTTCATAATTTTCGAAAATTTCATAATTTTATACCTTGGATTTTTCATCAAATATCTTTCTAATTTTATGTTTAAACATGCTCAATTACATGAATATCAACTTGATTTAAGCATAGCTTCACAAGTATTAACATAATTTAATTTCAAACCCTAAGGCCATATCTTCATCTATGTCATCATATTCCTACATATTCTTCCTCTTCCTACATGCTTTCCACCTTAATCATGCTTTAATCATGAAATAATAATAAACTTCACTAATACTTCAAATGTAAACTCTCCATCATCATGCTTCAAAAATCATACTTTATCAAAATAAAACATATAAACATGATAGGGAATAGCTATTTACCCTTGATTCACTAATCTTTAATATTGATGTGGCTTGGAATCACCCTATGTTGCTTGGGAGAAGAAAATTTTTTGGTGTTGGAGGGTTAGTAAATTTCGAAAATGGAGGGAGGAAGAGGGTGAATATTTTGATGTTTATCATGAATAGTGTAACTAGATGTTTATATAAATTAATAATTAATTTTATTTAGAATTAATTAATTATGTGATTATTCATCACTTTTACCACCTTCTAGAATTTTGAAGAATTCTCTTATGTTATTTTCTCTAATCATATTATGATCCTCCATAATATGCTAACACTTTCTCTAAATCATGCTTAAGTAACACTTTGGTTACTTATCTTCACCAATTTCAACTATATATCTTAGTCTTAAATTTTCTTATTTTTATTTCTTAAGGATGCAAAGCCTCATTAAATCTCAAATTAGCAATTAATTACTAATTAAAATTTGAGGGTATTACAATTCTTCACATGCCCTAATAACAGAAGATTCCATAATGACAGATAGGATTCTAGTAAATGAAAAAGGTTTTTCTAGATCTATCCAAGTTGACCACACAGGTTTCAACCTTGTGAAATAGAAACAATGGTCCTATGAACCACTGCTCTGATACCACTTGTTGGTCCCGAAGGAGCAAGGTTTGGTGTATGGGGGGGGGGGGGGGGGGGGGAATACACCAAATGCAAACTTTTCATTTTACTTGACTAATTTCTTAGAGAGCTTAAGCTTTCTATAGGCAGATTGCTTAGTTGTGACAAACCAGATCGATCTTATTCTGTCCAGACAGAAACTCTCTGGTGAATAACATTGGGCATAGATCAAGAGTAATCTTGTTCTCTAACAGAGCATTGTGTGCGAAATATGGTGGACTTAGTCAGTGCTCTTGTTTAGAAAACCTTTGTAAATCTTAACCGAATATTTTAGCAGATTTATCAAGAATGCAGATTGAATGGATGTGCTGGTTAGTGAATAAAACAACTGAACTTTAAAATGCAGAAAATAAATAACACAGTTGTTTTTACGTGGTTCGGGAAACACCTTATATCCACGGTCCATTCCAAACTGGATTAGATATCCACTACTAGGATACTCTTCTTATTTATACTCGCTGAAAATGAGCCACAAGTTTCAAGTACAATCTGTTTGAAACATATGCACGAATAAGGGTCATGTCCTTTTACAACTTACAGAGAACTATTGTGTTGGTCCCGAAAGAGCAAGGTTTGGTGTATGGAGGGGGGGAATACACCAAATACAAACTTTTCAGTTTACTTGACTAGTTATATGAGAGTTCAAGCTATTCTGTGTAAGAAATTGCTCGTAGATGACTTAACAGATCGATATGCAGATCGATAGCAATCTTGGTCCAAACAGATTACTCTCTTAGTGAATACACTTAGCTAATAATAAGAGTGATCTTATTATTTTCTCAGTGTTGAGTGAGTGCGGAATAATGGTGGATTAGTGATTGCTCTTGTTTAGAAAACCTTAGTAATTATCCAGAATGTTAAGAAGATTGATTGAGATGCAGATTGATGATAGTGCAGAGAGTAAGAATAATAAACAACTAAAAATAAAGTGCAGGAATGTAAAGCACACAGTTATATAACGTGGTTCGGAAAATCCCTACGTCCACGATCTGGTCAAAACTAGACCAGATTATCCACTACTAGGATACTCTGCTTCTTTATACTCGTGGAGAACGAGTCACAAGTACCCATCAAAACTAGACAGATACTTATGCACGAATTAAGGGTCGTGTCCCTTTACAACAGATTACCTCTACGTTACCACTAGAAAACTACTAGCTAGCAGGGTGATCTCCTTTGTCTCGATAAGACAGACTTGAATCGAGATGGTTGGTGTGATGTAGAATCACAAAGTGTTGAAGCTCTAAGTCTAGATAGCAGATTGCTTGAAAGAATGACAACAGTATAGTTCGCGCGTGTTCTCTCTCTTACTTCTCCAGATCTCTAACTTCAACTATATAGGCATTGAATATAAAATTCTAGCCGTTTGTTGATTGACGTGAGATAGATGGTATATTGCCAATCAATGGTTTCCATCATATCTGTTCTTGCCATATAGGAAAGGTTGACTCAATCTTTGAGTTATGGAAAGCAGATTGCTAACGGTCTCTTTCCTTCTATGTGTTAACCGAAGATCTTCTTTCCAATCCCAGTTGGATGGATTTTGATCTTGACGTGGCAAGAATATATGATGTGTAGGATGATGTCAGTAGGTGAGTTGATGACTCAATCGTTCTGGTTCCTCGCTGTAGGCATCGATCTGGTCACTGTCTGTTACAGCAGATCGATTCCTCTTTGGCGTGAAATCTTGACTTTCATCCTATTCTAAGTTGAGATTGACTTCTATAGGAATTTTCCTTTACATTTCAAGTCATCTCCTAATCTGTTCCATAACAGGATTCACTTTATCTCTAGTGATCTGTTTTACACGTAGAACAGTTTAAGCTATAAAACACCGAAGTGTGTTTCGAAAGACCATCATCAAAACTAAATATCTTTAGGGTTCCCAACAATTTCCCCCTTTTTGATGATGTCGAAACCACACTTTACAATAATGTCCTATCAGCTCTTAAAAGGCGATCTGGTCTGATAGCCAGATTGATGTTTGTACGTTATTAAGTTTATAACGTTTTAGGATATTTTATATGTGTTCTGGACAATAAAATGTTGTCATCAGAAACTCAAACAGATTTCATATATATATAAGGGCAATAAGAGTTTACAGATTATCATCACAAGAATAAGAAATGCAGATCATAAAGATAGAAAGGTTATAGCTATCTGCTTTTTCTTCTCTCTTCTTGTTGCTTCTTCATTTTTGCTCTGGTCTCGTCTGAGATGAGCTGCACACTCTCATAAATCCCTTCTCTGATCCTTATGTAGTCTGGGTCTTCTACATCCACCTTGTACCCTCTGTTCTCTGCTAGCTGGTTGATGAAGGTGAGCAGAAAGGTTTTGTCCGGTAGATCAGTCCCTGGAATGGTGGGGCATGATCTGTATTCTTTCTCGGGCGTAGTGATCTGGACGTTTGCTTGGGCAGCAGCATTCCTTATTTCTTCTACCAGATCACTGGCGTCGTTTAGGTCTAGGTACCGGTTGAATGCCTCATTTGGAGATCCATCCATGTATGCAGGTTCCTTCAAAAAGTATCTACACAGAACGAAGGCATTCTTGAGTCCTTCCCAACCCTCTCTTAAGTGAGCTGGAACCTAGTTGGTCTGTCCAGATGATCTGAGGTGAGCAGTTGGCCAACTGAATCCAGTTCTTTTCTTCTTTTTCTGGGTTTGGTTCGATCTGGTGGATGATTTGGACTTTTGAGTGTGAGTAGATGGAGAGCTGAGGGCTGGTTGTGATGTGATCTGCTGCTCCGGTTGAGCTATCTCCTTTCCTTTCTCTTTTGCAGCAGCAGCAGATGGCTTTGTTTTCTTCCCAGTCCCTTCCCCCTTTTCGACATCAGCAACAACAATGTTGATAAGTGTCCGGAGGGAAGAGATCTCTTCCTTCAATGCATTGATCACTTTGTCGGTCTCCACCTTCTGTGTAAGTAGTGATGTGATGTTGAGGTTGGAATCATCAATCTGCTTTTGAAAGGATTTTGAAATGTTGGACAGTTCAGCTGTGTGGCGCTCTACATCTTCTTGGACAATCCCGAAATCGTTGAAATATGTGTCGATCATTATTTTTGTGGGATAGCGCAGTTCGCTTAACTTTCTTTCAACAAAATTCTTCCCATCTGCCTCAAACTGTCGGAACATGGTTTTGGTGTGTGAGATTGCTTCCTTCAGAACATCTGCGGTTATGCCATCTGTCTGGTCCTTCACGATGGCATGCACCATGTCCTTTTCTTTTTCAGCGAAGGCAGTGATAATCTTGTATATCTCCTTTACCTTAAGCTCTGTATTGAACAAACTCTGATCGATCTGGGCTTTCCTCTCTTCGGCAGCAGCTCGATCATCGTCTAATTTCTTGCTGATCTCTTCAATTTTTAGTCTGCATATCCTCCTCAAATCAGAGTCAACTTGATCGACATGAGTCTTCAAGTGGTCGTTGAACTCTGTGATTATGCGGATGGCTTCATCTTGAACGGTGGAGAGCGTCCCATACATGTACTTGTCGACTTTCTGGGAGATGAGATCTCTGATTTGTGTGTGGGACAATGATTGATGTTGATCCATCAGTATGTCTTCTAAGGTGTATGTCTGCACATAGACACCAAGTGCATCTGCAGCAGCAGGGGTGTAGATGTCGTTTGTGAGTTCTCCTCCGACATTTTGTCCAACAAGCTCATCCTTTGCTTGGTTGCTCACTGCATTGGGGATTTCAGAAGGTGTGACTTGTTCCCCCTCAGTAGTTGCAGTGGCTTGCTTTTCACTTTCAGCCATTGGCTGATCTATCTCAGTTGCTGGGATAGCTTCACCCTGTTGGAGAGTATCAACTTGAGCTGCTTCAACTGCTTCTTCCATAATCTCTTCATCGACAATCTCTTCCTCAATGCTGTTATAAAAGTCCAGCATGATGGCTTTCTCATAAACAGATCGCAGATCGATCTTGAGTGTTGGGAACCCAAAAGTTTTAGTGTTGATGATGGTATCTCGAAACACACTTAGTTAGTTTGTTGTGTATAAGCTGGTCTCGTGTAAAAACAGATCACTAGAAAGAAGGTGACTTCTGTTTAGGAACAGATTAGGAGATGACTTAAAATGTGAAGGAGATATTCCTATAGAAGTCAATCTCAACTTAGAATAGGATGAAGTCAAGGTTCTATGCCAAAGAAGAATCGATCTGCTGTAAGAGACAGCAACCAGATCGATGACCAGATCGATACCAACAGTGAGGATGCAGAACAATTCAGTCATCAATCCATCAGCTGACATCATCCTACACATCATATACACTTGCCACGTCAAGATCGAAGTCCATCCAACAGGGATTGGAAAGAAGATCTTCGGTTATACATTTATAAGGAAAGAGACCGTTAGCAATCTGCTTTCCATAACTTAAAGATTGAGTCAACCTTTCCTATATGGCAAAAACAGATATGATGGAAACCATTGATTGGCAATATACCATCTATCTCACGCCAATCAACAACGGCTAGAATTTCAATATTCAATGCCTATATAGTTGAAGTCAACAAATCTGGAAATATAGAACTTACGAGAGCTATACTGTTGATATACTTTCAAGCACTCTGCATTCCAGATTTTAGAGCCTCAACAATCTGTGATTCATCATCACACCAACCACCTCGATTCAAGTCTGTCTTATCGAGAGAAAGAAGATCACCCTGCTAGCTAGTAGTTTTCTAGTGGTAACCTAGAGGTAATCTGTTGTAAAGGGACACGACCCTTCATTCGTGCATAAGATGTGGGAAGCCTTAAGAGATCTAGCCCTAGGATCTGAAGTTATGATCGAGAATAAGCTGTCTTCAGCCTGCAACAAATACGATGAATTCAAAATGAAACCAGGCGAGACAATAGAACAGATGAAGATGAGATTCACTGGAATTCTCCTTGAGATATCTGCGTTCAAAAAGAACAAATATACTCAAGGGGAGAAAAACATGAAAGTTCTTAGAGCTCTTCCACCAAGTTGGGAGATCTATGCAACAATGCAACCTCTAAGAGCAGACTTCAATGATCTGTCCACTGAAGCCTTATTTGATCATCTCGAAGGTCATGAGTGTGACATTCAAAGAATTCGAGGACTAGATCATCTGTCCAAAAAGGCAGAAAACAGCTCAAAGAAGGACAAAGAGGTAACCTTCAAAGCGAAGAGCAAACCAGATGATTCTTCTGAGTCTGCTACTCCAGATGAAGAAAAAGGCTATGACAAACTCTTAAAAGAATTTGCAATGATTGCCAAACGAATGGACAAGATGGAGACCAGATCGAAGAAATTCAGACGCTTCTACAAAGATAACAAGAGAAACTTCAACAAGAAGTATGACAATGATCGATCTGATGACAAGAACGAGTCTAAGAAGCAGACTGCTAAAACTACAAAAACTTCTAGCTCTACAGACTACACCTGCTTTGAATGTGGGAGAACAGGTCACTTCAAAACAGAATGTCCTGATCTGTCCAGAAGTCAAAGAGATGAGCTAAGAGCCAAAAGAGATCGAAAGCTTAAAAATGAGCGCAAAGCCATGATAGCTGAACAGAACTCAAGCAGCTCGAGTCATTTCTCGGACAGTTCGTCAGAAAATGATGAAGCCTTCATTGCTGACGATGAAGAAAGCTGGAATGAATGCTATGTAGGATTGGACAACGGGCTAGATGAAGTTGAGGTAAATTCTTGCTACTCAAATTCCTCAGATAATGATAATGTTCATGAACAGGAAATTGAGAATCAAGCAGAATACTCATGGAATGAAATAGATGAGATGTTCAAAAGCTACTCAAGCATCAAAAGGCTGTTTAAAGAAGTTGTTGAAGAGAATGACAGATTGAAGAAAGTTGAGCAAATTTTGAGCACAGCAAATACACAATTTGTTACTAAAATAAACAATCTGGAAGAACAGATCAAGAGTAAAGACAGTGAGATTCACACACTTAACTCAAAAGTTAAGGATCTGGTAACAAGAAACAATGTTGCTGAAGAAAAGATCAAGAAAGGAAGAGAAATGATCTACAAAAGTGATGAGCGCGCCAAGTTGCTAATCAATATGCAACAAAAGGGCACATCTGGTTTAGGATATCCAGGTCACTCAGAAAAGTCCTCTGGAACTATAAACTTTGTACCAGAGAGGAAGCAATTACCAGATCAAGTGAAAGATTTGAAAAACAAGAAAGGTTATCCTCAAAAGATGATAATGAAAGATGCAAAATATAGACAGTATCATCAAACAAAGGGACAACCAGCTCACTACACAGAAACAGATCATATCCAAAAAGCAAATGTCAACAGGACAGCACATGCTAAGAGAGGATTGAAAAAGGATGAAATAGAGAGATATCATCCATCTGAAATTCACTCTGTAACTAAAGTAGATAATGAGGGAAACATCATTACCTGCTATATTGCTGTTCCTAACCCTAGAATGTTCTGGATTCGAAAAGGATTGTTTGCTAATAATCAAGCACCCAAACATTGAAAGGGTTGCTAAGTGTGATTAATTGCAGGACCAAAGAACTGCAAGAAGGAGTAAGATAGCAAGAGGAACTATCTGGATTATAGATAGCGGTTGCTCAAAACACATGACGTGTGATAAGAATCTGTTATCAGATTACATAGAGAAACCAGGCCCACAGGTCACTTTTGGATGTAATTCAAAAGGATATACCAGAGGGTATGGAAACATCAGAGTAGGCAAGACCACTATCACAAATGTATCATACGTGGAGGGTCTTAGTCACAATCTGTTTTCTGTAAGTCAGTTTTGTGCTAATGGTAATCAGATTGTTTTTGATACTAACAACTGTCTGGTGAAGAACAAGGAAGGAGATGAAATACTCCTTACCGGTAAAATGCAGGATAGGTTATATATTGTCCAGTGGACAAACCAGATCGAGACTTGCTTAGTCACTAAGATTGCATCAGAAACAAGCTGGTTATGGCATAAGAGATTAAGTCATCTTAATTTCAAATCAATCAACAGGATTGCCAAGGAAAGGTTAGTAGAAGGACTACCAGATCAGGTGTATAATAAAGATCACATATGTGATGCTTGTCAAGCTGGAAAGCAAACCAGATCATCCTTTACAAGCAAAACAGCTCACTCTACATCAAGGATATTAGAGCTGTTACATCTTGACCTGTTTGGACCAGTCAAACCACTGAGCATTAATGGGAGAAAGTACACATTGGTAATCATAGATGATTACTCAAGATTCACTTGGGTTATCTTTCTGCTGAAGAAGAAAGAGACTCTAGACAAGCTCCCTGATTTTTTACACAAGATCACTAAACAGAAAGAGATGAGTATAACCTCTATCAGAACAGATCGAGGAACAGAATTTCTCAACCAGAAGATTGAAGCATATTGCAACAAGATGGGAATCACTCATCAAACATCTGCTGCTCGAACTCCTCAACAGAATGGAGTTGTTGAAAGGAGAAACAGATCACTCAAAGAAGCAGCACGCACAATGCTCAACTCGACCAATCTACCAAAGAAATTCTGGGCAGAAGCCATCTACACAGCCTGCTATACTCAAAACAGATCATCCATTACACTCAGACATGGAAAGACTCCATATGAAATATGGAACAACAGAAAGCCTAAGATTTCCTATTTTAGAACTTTTGGCTGTCTATGTTACATACACAATAATGGAAAATCTCAGTTGAAAACTTTTGATAGCAAGACTGACCCTGGAATATTCTTAGGATATTCTGATGTCAGTAAGGCCTATCGAGTTTACAATAAGAATTCTCATATTGTGGAAGTAACACCGCATGTTATCGTTGATGAGTCTATTGTTGAGTACAGATCACTAAATGAAAAGCAGACAGGGCAAACAGACAATCAGGTAACAACCAGAAGGATGAATGACCTATTACTGGAAGATATTCTTATCTGGAATTCAAAAATTGAGGATGAAGAAGCTATCACTCAACCTGCTGCTGAGGAGATCATACAGCAAGGGGGAACATCACTACCCAACCTGGATGAGAACAGATCATCAACAGAAGACAATGATACAATTACTACAAATGATGATCAACATCCAGAAGAAAGTCCAGATGAGAATCCAATTCATGCTACATCAACAGCACACCCTGAATTTGAGGAACCAACAGATCAACCTGATCCTGAGTTATCTGATGAAGAAATGACCAGGAGAAGAAGATGGATACAAGATCATCAACCAGAACAGATCGTTGGGAACCCATCAGATCGTGTGAAGACCAGAAGAATGCATGGAGAAAGTGCATTGTTGAGCTGTTACCTCTCTCGCATGGAGCCATCTGATGCTTATGAAGCACTTCAAGATGCAGATTGGATAACAGCAATGCAAGAAGAACTCAATGAGTTCAAAAGAAATGAAGTCTGGTATCTCGTGGACAGACCCAAACACCAAGGTGTAATAGGTGTAAAATGGGTGTTCAAAAACAAACGAGATGAGAATGGTGAAGTAGTCAGGAACAAAGCCAGATTGGTAGCTAAAGGTTATAATCAACAAGAAGGCATTGATTTTGATGAAACATTCGCTCGAGTAGCCAGATTAGAAGCTATAAGACTATTTCTAGCATATGCTGCTCACAAACGGTTCAAGGTATACCAGATGGACGTCAAAAGTGCTTTTCTCAATGGTATTCTTGAAGAAGAAGTATATGTGGAACAACCACCTGGATTTGAAGAAGCAGATCCAGATCAGAAAGTATATAGACTGGCTAAGGCAGTCTATGGTCTAAAACAAGCCCCCAGAGCTTGGTATGAGACCTTATCATCTTTCCTACTAGAATCTGGATTTAGAAGAGGATCTGTTGACAAGACTTTGTTCATCATCAAAGTCAAAGAAAACATTCTCTTAGTTCAGATCTATGTAGATGATATAATCTTTGGATCTCAATCCACCTATCTATGTGACAAATTTGCTGAACTTATGAAAAATAAGTATCAAATGTCTATGATGGGAGAGATGAGTTTCTTTTTAGGACTGCAGGTCAAACAGCTACCAGATGGTATATTTATTAATCAGACAAAATACATCAACGATCTGCTGACGAAGTTTGGATTAAAAGACAGCAATCCAGTAAAAATCCCAATGCAGACCAATGGGAAAATTGATCCAGATCCCGAGGGAAAACCAGCTAACATCACACTATATAGAGGGATCATAGGATCACTACTCTATCTAACTGCCAGTTGACCTGACATCACCTTTGCAGTTGGAGTATGTGCTAGATACCAAGTAAATCCCAAAGAGTCTCACATGGAAGCAGCTAAGAAGATACTAAGATACCTTAAGGGAACAGCCCAAATAGGATTATGGTATCCATGTGAAGACAACTTTGAGCTAACTGGATACACTGACTCAGATTACGCTAGATGCAAACTGGACAGAAAGTCAACATCTGGTACATGTCAGTTTCTGGGAAATAAACTGGTTTCCTGGTTCTCAAAGAAACAGACATCGGTTGCCACTTCAACTACAGAAGCAGAATATATGGCAGCTGGAAGTTGTTGTGCACAAATACTGTGGTTAAGACAACAGCTTAAAGACTATGAGATTGATGTCAAGGAAATACAAATTTTCTGTGACAGCTCAAGTGCTATAGCAATCACTCAGAATCCTGTTTTGCATACCAGATGCAAACATGTGGATGTACGACATCACTTTATAAGAGACCATGTTGAGAGAAAACATGTACAGATTGAGAAAATACACACTGAGATTCAGAGAGCAGATATTCTCACTAAGGCATTACCAGAAGAAAGATTTAAGATGCTTTGTGGAAAACTAGGACTTTTAAATCTTGAAGATAGGACCAGATTGATCTAAACCAAATCATTATACAGAATGATAAACCCCAGCTTATTTGAAAATTCCAACAGGGAATTGATACCAGATCACTAAGTACATGTGAATAACAGATTGATCAAAATTCCAACTGGGAATTAATAAAGGAGTCCACCAGATTGATAGTTTTCACCATAAAATAGATTGACCTTGACCAGATCACTTAATGCCACGTGGATACTGAATTAATATATTAATTAGTAATCCATTACTTGATTAAGGGGGAAAGGTCAACCATATACGGCGACTAATATCTATATTCTGACATTAGATATCAAATATTTTATTTTTGATGATTACTTATAGTAATTGGGAGACGTGATCGAGAATATATATACCAAATCAAGAAAAAGGGAGACAAAAGACTGCAACAAAGATAACGCGCCATATCACAACCGTTCGATTATAGCGCGTGCATCAAACGATCAAGAGAAACGACTATGGGTTGAAAACCTAGTACATGGAAAGGCGGGAAAGCTGAAAAAGGGAAGGATTTCTAAATATCTTATTACTCTTCTTATCTTCTCTTTCGCGTATATAGACTGATAAGGCGTTTCGTGTATCACTCACACTTCCATATCTCTTGAAACACTTAGAAAATTTTCTGCCTTCCAAAATTCTCTCTTCCTTCGCAAATCTCTCACTTTCTAGCAAAAATGGCTCCCAAATCATCTGCGTTTCTGGAACAAGCAAACTTTCTGAAACCTTATATTCACCAAGACCTTTTTGCAGTTCTTGATACCTTCGGGTTTCAAAAACTGGAAAGGGCATTCGATCTTGTTCGCCAGTGCAAAGGTTTCTTATTTTGTTTAATTTTAACTCTTATTCGTATGTCAAAATGCTTTTACTCTGTTTTTTTTTCTTCTGTGATCTATGTCAATATCATAGACCTACATAAACTATTTTTGTGGCACTTATACTTCACTGATTGAAGGATAGTGCTCACATCTGTACTACTGTGTTCTATGTAGGTTTCTGCAAAATTATTACTTCACACCCTGTGCACTTCCTACCCAAGGATATTGCTGCCTTTTATCTCTCATGGCAGGGAGAGCGAGGTGGAGATGAGGCCACCATCAGGGTGAGTAAAGGGAATACTGTCAGCAACACTCCCTACAATGTTATCAACATTATAAACGCTGCGTATAAAGTAAAGGATGAGGGATTAGAACTGGGTGAAATTACTGCGGAACAGCTGCAAGAAGCTGTGGAAATAGTCATGATCGTGCCCATCCATTACACAAACAGGATGTTTGTTCGTTCACTTCTCGCGCCAGAATTCAGAATTCTGTTTGAATTCGTTCAGCGAATTTTTCTTAACCACAACGGGTCTTACGACCAGGTGACCCCCGAGAAATTCAGGATATGAGCAGCGGTAGTTCTTAATCTGCCAGTCAACTGGAGTAGGATCTTATACGATCTCTTGGCAAAAGAGGCCAAGATGATCTTATTTGTGAAAGGTAGCTCCCCAGGCATCGAAGTAAAGAGAAGCAGCCTGAGACATTCAACAAAGATCAGCTTTATGCTAGAATCATTCTTTCCTCACCACCAATGGGATACAGCGGTTGAGTTCAACGCGAAACAACATTTTCCAAAGGACCAGCATCAAATTGAAATGTCGATGGGCATTTCAGCAAATCTGATTGCCAGAGCCAAGGACCCTGTCATCTTTAATGCTCTGATGGAGATGGGGAACTCGAATCCCATCTGGATTCCTCCATCTGGTCCAACAGATCAATCCACAAAATCTAAGGTCACCAAGGAGAAGCAAACTGAGAGAACCCCCTCCAAGAGAGTGACCAGGAGGGCCAGTTCTGTTGAAACAGATACTTCTACCGCGGCACAGCAGCCCAAACCCAAACGCAGAAGGCTTCACAAACTCTCTGCCGAGATACAGACCGAAGCCCCTACTGCTGCAGAAACTGTCATCCCTCAACAGGAGGTTGAGGAGGAAGAAGTTGTGCTAATTGGTGAACCAGAAGATGTGGAGCCTCTGTCAACAGTACACCCAGATCAGCCCAGGGACTTTTCTCTAGCTCACACGATCAGCTCATCTTCTACTGAGCCTCTAGAACAAATCAATGAAGAAGATGAAGAAGCAATTGAATCTTCAGATGAAGATGTGGAGAATAAAACAGCTCAGTCAGTAGTCAAAATGATTGAAGCAGAAGCAGACAGAGCTGTCCTCAGCATATTTCCAGGCATCCAGCTCACACCAGAGAGCTATGATGCAGCTAAAAGAGTCAAATTGCTGATGTTGATCAAGGACAAGGAGTTCTATGTTTTAGATGCACTGCTTAAAATCCGAACTATTGACCAGCTCAAAGCAGAGGAAGCCACACTATTAAACATCTTTGAAGCCTCATCTGTTGCTGAGCTAAGAGAAAGCTACTCACAATCCATCCTTGCAATAGCTCAGCTAGAAGCTCAGAAACTACAGGTCAATGTGAGGGAGATCTATGAGAAAGCTGGAAAGCTAGATTTCTATAACAGCGTGGTCGATAAAGAAGAAACTGAAATTCCAACTGATGCTCACCAACAGGGTGCAGCAATAGCAGAACCCACACCAGACGCGGTCATAACTGAAACTGATGTGCAGATCACAACCCCACCTGCACCAGCAGAGGAAGACCTCCTTGGACAAACTATAGGCGGCGAGCTCACCAATGACATCATCACTCCTGCTGTTGCAGCTGCACAGAACATACATGTGCAGACATACACCTTGGAAGATATACTGATGGACCAACATCAATCCCTATCTAACATTCAAATCAGAGATCTCATCTCCAAGAAGGTGGATCAGTACATGTATGGCACACTGAGTTCAAGATGAAGCCACCCGCATACTCACAGAGTTCAACGACCACCTGCAAACTCATGTCAATCAAGTCGACTCTGATCTGAGGCGTATCTGTAGACTGAAGATTGAAGAGATCAACAAGAAACTAGATGATGATCGGGCTGCTGCTGATGAGAGGAAAGCTCAGATAGATCAAAGTCTGTTTTCAACTGAATTCAAAGTGAAGGAGATGTACAAGATCATCAGTGCCTTTGCAGAAAAAGAAAAAGATATGGTGCACGACATAGTCAAGGAGCAGACTGATGGTCTCACAGCAGACATCGTCAAAGAAGCAAATTCATACACCAGATTACTCCTCAGACAGTTTGAAACTGATGGCAAATCCTTTGTGGAAAGGAAGTTACACGATCTGCACTACCCAACATCCACTCTGATCAAATCTTATTTTGATGAAACTGCTGACATCAAGACAGCACAGGAAGAGCTCAAAGCTGATCTGGTCAACTCGACAGCCTCTCTTCAGAAACAAATCAATGACTCCAACCTCAACATCACCTCTCTGTTGTCAGAAAGATTTGAATCTGATAAAGAGGTCGCAGAGTTGAAGGCAGAGGTCACTTCCCTCAAGACATTAATTCAATCCTTTATTGATGATGTCGAAAAGGGGGAAGGGAGTGGGAAGAAAAAGCCATCTGCTGTGCAAGAAAAGAAGAAAGAGAAGGCAGCTGAAGAAAAGAAAAAGAAACCAGCCAGCTCTCCCTCCTTCCAAGCACAGAAGACTCTTTCTCCAAGCAGATCGAGCCAGTCTCAACCTTCCAAGAAAAAGAAAAGAGCAGGATCCAGCTGGTTCTCATCTGCTCCCATACGCAAATCATTGACAAAACAGGGAGAGACCAACTGGGTCCCAGATCACTTGAAGGAAGGATTTGAAGGCCTGAAATATGGATTCATCATGTGTCGCTATTTCCTCAAGGAACCTCTTTACTGTGAGGGGACACCAAATGAAGCCTTCAATCTATACCTTGATCAGAGTGATGCAAGAGATCTGGTGGAGGAGATCAGAGCAGCAGCTGCTAAAGCCCAAATCTCAATAACAGCTCCAAAAAGGGAGTTCAGAACCTGTCCCACTATCCCTGGGACAAACCTCCCTGACAAAACCTTTCTGTTAAACTTCATAAATCAGCTGGCAGAAAACAGAGGATATAAGGTGGATGCTGAAGACCCAGATTACATAAGGGTAAGAGAGGGAGTATACGAGAGTGTCTAGCTTATATCAGACGAGACCAGAGCAAAGCTGAAGAGACAACAAGAGGAGAAAAAGAAAAACAGATAGACTTATTTCTCATATCTTCATGATCTGTTTTTCTTATGTGCTTCTGTTCTTGATCAAATCTGTAAACTCTTCTGTCTGCAATATATGAAACATTTTTGAGTTTCTGATGACAACATTTTATTGTCCAGAACACATATAAAACTTTCAAAAACGTTATAAACTTAATAACGTAATTAAATCAATCTGGATATCAGACCAGATCGCTCTTTATAAGCTGATAGGATTCTTCTTGTAAAGTGTAGTTTCGACATCATCAACAAGGGGGAAATTGTTGGGAACCCAAAAGTTTTAGTGTTGATGATGGTATCTCGAAACACACTTAGTTAGTTTGTTGTGTATAAGCTGGTCTCGTGTAAAAACAGATCACTAGAAAGAAGGTGACTTCTGTTTAGGAACAGATTAGGAGATGACTTAAAATGTGAAGGAGATATTCCTATAGAAGTCAATCTCAACTTAGAATAGGATGAAGTCAAGGTTCTATGCCAAAGAAGAATCGATCTGCTGTAACAGACAGCAACCAGATCGATGACCAGATCGATACCAACAGCGAGGATGCAGAACAATTCAGTCATCAATCCATCAGCTGACATCATCCTACACATCATATACACTTGCCACGTCAAGATCGAAGTCCATCCAACAGGGATTGGAAAGAAGATCTTCGGTTATACATTTATAAGGAAAGAGACCGTTAGCAATCTGCTTTCCATAACTTAAAGATTGAGTCAACCTTTCCTATATGGCAAGAACAGATATGATGGAAACCATTGATTGGCAATATACCATCTATCTCACGCCAATCAACAACTGCTAGAATTTCAATATTCAATGCCTATATAGTTGAAGTCAACAAATCTGGAAATATAGAACTTACGAGAGCTATACTGTTGATATACTTTCAAGCACTCTGCATTCCAGATTTTAGAGCCTCAACAATCTGTGATTCATCATCACACCAACCACCTCGATTCAAGTCTGTCTTATCGAGAGAAAGAAGATCACCCTGCTAGCTAGTAGTTTTCTAGTGGTAACCTAGAGGTAATCTGTTGTAAAGGGACACGACCCTTCATTCGTGCATAAGTATCTCTCTAGTTTTTGATTGATACTTGTGACTCGTTCTCCACGAGTATAAAGAAGCAGAGTATCCTAGTATTGGATAATCTGGTCTAGTTCTGACCAGATCGTGGACGTAGGGTTTTTCCCGAACCACGTTAAACAACCGTGTGCTTTATATTTCTGCATATTTCATTTTCAGTTGTTTATTATTCTAACTCTCTGCATAATCATCCATCTGCATCTCAATCAACCTCTCTAATCATTCTGATTAAAATATAAGATTTTCTAAACAAGAGCAATCATTAATCCACCATTATTCCGCACTCACTCTACACTCAGAAGGTAATAAGATCACTCTTATTATCAACTAAGTGTTTTTCACTAAGAGAGTAATCTGTTTGGACTAAATCTGCCATTGATCTGTATATCGATCTGTTTAGTCACTGCCGAGCAATTTCTTATATAGAATAGCTTGAACTCTCTATAAACTGTCAAGTAAACTGAAAAGTTTTGTTGGATCGGGAGCGCCCATCAGAATTGACGTACTGGCCCCACACACCAACACTTTCTTTCCCAGCCTGCTTTGTCCTCACTGACAGGCTGACCCAGGACACTTCCCAGTAGGTCACCCATCATAATATTGCTCCAACCCAAGCACGCTTAACCTTGGAGTTTCTACTAAGGGGTCACCTGAAAA
>JAPKLX010000769.1:0-16078 GCA_026898415.1 Leonotis leonurus | reverse complement strand
ACGGAGGACCCCCCCTCCGGGAGGTGCTGGAGTCCACTTCCCAACAAGTTTGTAATTGGTGTATTCCCCCCCCCCATACACCAAACCTTGCTCTTTCGGGACCAACATTGAGTTCATCAGCTTCAAATTTAGCCATCCCAAGTATGTCTGGCTGGTAGGATTCTCATAACTCAGAAACTGATGCAACAGTGAAGATCTTGAGTAGGGTTGCTTCTTCGATCTTTAGTGCATGGATGGATCTGGTGCGGAGCAGGGCATCCAGAACGTAGAATTCTTTATCTTTCACCAGCAACAGAAACTTGAGCCTCTTGGCTATGTCATAAGTTTCTGGGGTAAGCTGGATCCCCGGGAAAGTTCTGAGCACAGAGTGATCTACCTCTGTCTCCAGCATTTTCACAACAGTTTCTGCTTTCTTCAACTCCTCCTCTTCATCAGTGGATGTCTCTTCTTCCTCAGCTTCCTCATCAATCTGCTCAAGGGGTTCAGCAGATGATGGGCTGGTAGAATGTGCGGGTGAAAAATCCTTGGTTTGATCAGGGTTCAAGGATGAAATGGGGGCCACATCTTCAGGTGAACCACCCATCAAAATTTCTTCTTCCTCAACCTCCCGTTGAGGGAGAACATTTTCTGCAGCAGCAGGCACTTCATTCTGGACTTCATCGGTTATTTTATGAAGTCGTCTACGTTTTGTTTTCGGTGGCTGGGTTGCTGTGGATGTATCTGTGTCGATGGAGCTCGCCCTTCTGGTGACTCTTTTGGTGGGAGTTCTTTCAACTGGTTTCTCCTTGGTAACCTTGGACTTTGTGGATTTTTCAGCTGGTGCGAATGGTGGTATCCAGATGGGATTGGAGTTTCCCATCTCAGTCAGAGCGTTCGCAATAACAGGGTCTTTTACCCTTGCCAGCAAGTTGGCAGAGATGCCCATTGACATCTCAATTTGATGTTGATCTTTGGGAAAGTGCAGTCTAGTGTTAAACTCAACAACTGTATTCCACTGGTGTTAAGGGAAGAAAGACTCGAGCATAAAGCTAATTTTTGTAGAATGTCTTAGAGTGCTCCTTTTTTACTTCGATGCCAGGGGAACCACTTTTCACAAACAAGATCATCTTGGCCTCCTTTGCCAAGAGATCAAACAAAATCCTGCTCCAGTTCACTGGCAGGTTGAGAACCACTGCTGCTAGGATCCTGAACTTTTCAGGGGTGACCTGGTCGTAGGATCCATTGTGATTGAGAAAAATTCGCTGTACGAATTCAAATAAAATTCTGAATTCTGGCGCGAGAAGAGCACGTGTGAACATCCTGTTGGTGTACTGGATGGGTATTATCATTACTATCTCCACAGCCTCTTGCAGCTGTTCTGCAGTGATTTCCCCAAGGTCAAGACCTTCATCTTTCACTTTGTAAGCGTCGTTGATGATGTTGATGACGTTGTACGAGGTGTTGCTAATAGTGTTCCCTTTACTCACCCTGATGGTTGCCTCGTCTCCACCCCTCTCTCCCTGCCATGAGAGGTAGAAGGTAGCAACATCCTTGGGTAGGAAATGATCGGGGTGTGAAGTAATAATGTTGTGAAAACCTACAAGAAGCATAATAGAGCATATGTGAGCACTATCCTTCCATCAGTGAAGTATAAGTGCCCAAAACAGTTTATGCAGGCTAGTAATCGATATCACAGTAATCACAAGTAAATATATGTGCAAATGAATAAAAGCAGTTTGTCAAAAACAGGTTTAAAAGAGAATATAAGACAAAGAAGAACAACAGCAAAAGAAAATATAAACGAGAAACCTTTGCATTGGCGAACAAGGTCAAATGCTTTGTCTAGTTTATGAAACCCAAAGGTGTCAAGAACCGCGAAAAGGTCTTGGTGTATATAAGGTTTCAGAAAACTTGCTTGCTCGAGAAAAACAGATGATTTGGGTGCCATTTTTGCAAAGAAGAGAGTGATTTTCGTGGGTAGAGAGAATTTTGGAAGAGGGAAATTTGCTAAGTGTTTCGAGAAATATAAGTGTAAGTGATATATGAAACGACTTATCAATTTTATATAAGAGAATAGAGATAAGTAAGGTAATAAAGAATTAGTAAACTTCCCTTTTACAGCTTTTCCCGCCTTTCCATGTTCTAGGGTTACTGTTTGTCACCGCCTCTATTTATCGTATGATGTACGCGCCTTTGATCGTGGGGTTAAGAGATGGCGCGTGGTTGTTTAGCGCGGTTGGAAAGCTTCCCTTTTCTTGGTTTGGTAAATATCCTTTTGGTCACAGTTCCCTAACATAGTATCAATCATCACAAAAATAAAAGATTTGATATCAAGTGTCAGAAATTTGATATACGATATAATTAGTCGCCGTATATAGTTGACTTTTCCCCCTTAACCAAGTAATGGGATAATTGATATTATTTTAATATCCACGTGGCATTAAGTGATCTGGTCAAGGTCGATCTCTTTCATAGTGAGAACCATCGATCTGGTTGACTCTTTTAATAATTCCCAGTTGGAATTTGATCAATCTGTATTGGCATATACTTAGTGATCTGGTGTCAATTCCCTGTTGGAATTTCACGTGATCTGGATTTTATGAATCTGGACCATGATGATCTGGTTTTGATTCCCTGTTGGAATATTGAATTTGATCTGGTTTAGATTAATCTGGTTCTTTCTTCAAGATTTAAAAGTCCTAGTTTTCCACAAAGCATCTTAAATCTTTCTTCTGGTAATGCCTTAGTGAGAATGTCTGCTCTCTGAACTTCAGTGTGTATTTTCTCAATCTGTACATGTTTCTTTTCAACATGGTCTCTTATGAAGTGATGTCTCACATCCACATGTTTGCATCTGGTATGCAACATTGGATTCTGTGAGATTGCTATAGCACTTGAACTATCACAGAAAATTGGTATTTCCTTGACATCAATCTCATAATCTTTAAACTATTGTCTTAGCCACAGTATTTGTGCACAACAACTTCTAGCTGCCATGTATTCTGCCTCTGTGGTTGAGGTGGCAACTGATGTCTGTTTCTTTGAGAACCAAGAAATTAGTTTATTTCCTAGAAACTGACATGTACCAGATGTTGACTTTCTGTCTAGTTTACATCCAGCGTAATCTGAGTTAGTATATCCAATTAGCTCAAAATTGTCTTCACATGGATACCATAATCCTACATGGGCTGTTCCCTTAAGATATCTTAGTATCTTCTTAGCTGCTTCCATGTGTGACTCTTTGGGATTTGCTTGATATCTTGCACATACATCTACTACAAATGTGATGTCAGGTCGACTGGCAGTTAGGTAGAGTAATGATCCTATGATCCATCTGTATTGTGTTATGTTTGCTGGTTTTCCCTCTGGATCTGGATCGATTTTCCCATTGGTCTGCATTGGGATTTTCATTGGATTACTGTCTTTTAATCCAAACTTGGTCAGCAGATCGTTGATGTATTTTGTCTGATTAATAAAGTTACCGTCTGGTAGCTGCTTGACCTGTAAACCTAAGAAGAAACTCATTTCTCCCATCATGGACATTTGATACTTATTTTTCATAAGTTCAGCAAATTTGTCACACATATAGGTAGATTGAGATCCAAAGATAATATCATCTACATAGATCTGGACTAAGAGGATGTTTTCTTTGACTTTGATGATGAATAAAGTCTTGTCAACAGATCCTCTTCTGAATCCAGATTCTAGTAGGAAGGTTGATAAGGTCTCATACCAAGCTCTAGGGGCTTGTTTTAGACCGTAGACTGCCTTAGCCAGTCTGTATACTTTTTGATCTGGATCTGCTTCTTCAAATCCAGGTGGCTGTTCTACATATACTTCTTCTTCAAGGATACCATTGAGAAAAGCACTTTTGACATCCATCTGGTATACCTTGAATCGTTTGTAAGCAGCATATGCTAAAAACAGTCTTATAGCTTCTAATCTGGCTACTGGTGCGAAAGTTTCATCAAAATCAATGCCTTCTTGTTGATTATAGCCTTTAGCTACCAATCTGGCCTTGTTCCTGACCACTTCACCATTTTCATCTCGTTTATTTTTGAACACCCATTTTACACCAATCACGCCTTGGTGTTTGGGTCTGTCCACGAGATACCAGACTTCATTCCTTTTGAACTCATTGAGTTCTTCTTGCATTGCTGTTATCCAGTCTGCATCTTGAAGTGCTTCATAAGCATCAGATGGCTCTATGCGAGAGAGATAACAGCTTAACAATGCACTTTCTCCATGCATTCTTCTGGTCTTCACACGATCTGATGGGTTCCCAACGATCTGTTCTAGTGGATGATCTTGTATCCATCTCCTTTTCCTGGTCATCTCTTCATCAGATATCTCAGGATCAGGTTGATCTGTTGGTTCTTCAAATTCAGGGTGTGCTGTTGATGAGGCTTGGAATGGATTCTCATCTAGTTCTGCTTCTGGATTTTGAGTTCCAGCTTGCTCATTATCTGCAATTACTGTTTCATTGCTTTTTGTTGGCAATCTGTCCTCATCCAGATTGTGTTGTGATATTCCCCCTTGCTGTAAGATCTCTTCAGCAACAGGTGGAGTGATAATTTCTTCATCCTCACTCTTTGAGTTCCAGATAAGAATATCTTCAAGTAGTAGTTCATTTATCCTTCTGATAGTCACCTGGTTTTCTGTCTGCTTTCCATCTGGTGACCTGTACTCAACAATTGACTCATCAAATACAACATGAGGTGTTACCTCCACAATATGAGAATTCTTATTGTAAACTCGATAAGCTTTACTAACATCAGAATATCCTAAGAATATTCCAGGGTCAATTGTGATTTCCCATTATTGTGTATGTAACACAAACAACCAAAAGTTCTAAAATAAGAACTCTTAGGCTTTCTGTTGTTCCAAATCTCGTACGGTGTCTTTCCATGTCTGAGTGTGATGGATGATCTATTTTGAGTATAACAGGCTGTGTAGATTGCTTCTGCCCAGAATTTCTTGGGTAGATTTGTAGCATTTAGCGTTGTACGTGCTGCTTCCTTCAGTGATCTGTTTCTCCTTTCAACAACTCAATTCTGTTGAGGAGTTCGAGCAGCAGATGTTTGATGAGTTATCCCCATCTTGTTGCAGTATGCTTCAATCTTCTGGTTGAGAAATTATGTTCCTCGATCTGTTCTGATAGAGGTTATACTCATCTCTTTCTGTTTTGTGATCTTGTGAAGGAAGTCAGGGAGCTTGTCTAGGGTTTCTTTCTTCTTTAACAGAAAGATGACCCAAGTGAATCTTGAGTAATCATCTATGATTACTAGGGTGTATTTTCTCCCATATGCTTAGAGGTTTGACTGGTCCAAACAGATCAAGATGTAACAGCTCTAGTATCCTTGAAGTTGAGTGAGCTGTTTTGCTTGAGAAGGATGATCTGGTTTCTTTTCCAGCTTGACAAGCATCACATATATGATCTTTATCATATACTTGATCTGGTAGTCCTTCCACCAACTTTTCCTTGGCAATCCTGTTGATTGATTTAAAGTTTAAGTGGTTTAATCTCTTATGCCATAGCCAGCTGGTTTTTGATACAGTCTTGGTGACTAAGCAGGTATCGATCTGGTTTGTCCATTGGACAATGTATAGTCTATCCTGCAACTTACCAGTAAGGAGTATCTTATCTCCTTCCTTATTCTTCACCAGACAGTTGTTAGTATCAAAAACAATCTGATTACCATTAGCACAAAACTGACTTACAGAAAACAGGTTGTGACTAAGACCCTCAACGTATGATACATTAGTGATAGTAGTCTTGCCAACTTTGATTTTTCCATACCCTCTAGTATAACCTTTTGAATTACATCCAAAGGTGACCTGGGGTCCTGGTTTTTCTACGTAATCTGATAGCAGGTTCTTGTTACATGTCATGTGTTTTGAACAACCACTGTCTATTATCCAGATTGCTCCTCTTGCAACTGTACTCCTTCTTGCAGTTCTTTGATCCTGCAATTAATTAAACTTAGCTACCCTTTCAACGTTTGGGTGCTTGATTATTAGCAAATATTCCTTTTCGAATCCAGAACGTTCTTGGGTTAGGAACACAAATATAGCAGGTGATGATGTTCCCTTCATTATCAACTTTAGATACAGAGTGAATTTCAGATGGATGATACTTCTCTACTCCATCTTTCTTCAATCCTTTCTTAGTAGGTATTGTCCTGTTGACAATATTTGTCCTGTTGACATTTGGTTTTTGAAGGTGATCTGTTTCTGTGCAGTGAGCTGGTTGTCCCTTTGTTTGATGATACTGCCTGTTCTTCGCATCTTTAATTATCATCTTTTGAGGATAACCTTTCTTGTTTTTCAATTCCTTCACTTGATCTGGTATTTGCTTCCTTTCTGGTACGAAGTTTACGGTTCCAGAGGACTTTTCTGAGTGGCCTGGATATCCTAATCCAGATGTGCCCTTTTGTTGCAGATTGATTAGCAACTTGGCACGCTCATCACTCTTGTAAATCATTTCTTTTCCTTTCTTGATCTTTTCCTCAGCAACATTGTTTCTTGAAACCAGATCCTTAACTTTTGAGTTAAGTGAATGGATCTCACTGTCTTTACTCTTGATCTGTTCTTCCAGATCGTTTAGTTTAGCAACAAATTGTGTGTTTGCCTTGCTTAGAGTCTGCTCAACTTTCTTTAATCTGTCATTCTCTTCAACAACTTCTTTGAACAGTCTCTTGATATTTGAGTAACTTTTGAACATCTCATCTATTTCATCCCATGAGTATTCTGCTTGATCTTCACTTTCCTGTTCAAGATCATTATTATTATCTGAGGAATTTGAGTAGCAAGAATTTACCTCAACTTCATCTAGACCGTTGTCCAATCCCACATAGCATTCATTCCAGCTTTCTTCGTCGTCAGCGATGAAAGCTTCATCATTTTCTGATGAGCTGTCTGAGAAATGACTAGAGCTGCTTGAGTTCTGTTCAGCTAGCATGGCTTTGCGCTCAATCATTACTTCAGATCCTAGGGCTAGGTCTCTCAAGGCTTCCCACATCTCTTTGGCAGTATCCAGATCTTGGATTTTAGCCAGATGTATGCCTTTGACCGTGCTGGAGATGATCCCTTTGGCAAAATCATCAAGATTTGCTTCTCTCCTTTCTTTAGAAGTGTATTTTCTGGGATCCTTTAGCACAGATTCTTTGACCACTCCTGTATCAGTGATACGAGTAGTTTCTTCTGTAATTGCTAGTGGCCCTTCTTCGATTACTTTCCACATCAAGCAGTGATGTGCTTTAAGACACATCTTGATTCTGAAGCTCCATTCTCTATATCCTTGGATAGAGAATTCTTCGCAAGCCCTGACAACAGATAACTCAATAACAGATAATATGCTAGTGAATGAAAAAGATTTTCTAAGATCTATTCAAGTTGACCACGCAGGTTTTAACCCTGTGAAACAAAACAATGGTCGTTTGAACCACTGCTCTGATACCACTTGTTGGTCCCGAAAGAGCAAGGTTTGGTGTATGGGGGGGGGGGGAATACACCAAATACAAACTTTTCAGTTTACTTGACAAGTTATATGTGTCACAGCCCAATTTCTTAACCCTTTCTTAGTCAAGAGATTAAGCCATGACTCAACTGTAACATAAATAAAACATGTAAAACATGCTGGTGTCTGCAGACAAAATCTTTTAAACATACCATATCTACGCACTTCTTGTGCTGAGAGGTAGGCCTCCCTCTCAAACACTATGACCGGCCGATCCGCTCACCGGCTCACGGTCACATATGTGTACACAAACCCTTACCGGCAGCTCGTCCGGCATAGGGCCGATATCGTAATTCTCTCGTAGATAGGCAATGCAATCATGCTAAAAACATGCAAGTCACATCTTTTCAAAATAACATGCAATAGCAAGTTTCATAAAAACAATGCATACTTTAAAAGAATGTGCCAACCTGATTGACTTATGTTAGATAAGTCGAAGGCTCGTCCTCTTCTTGCTTAGGATCTGTATCTCTTCTTCTTACTCCACTTGTACCTTAATTATATAAATTTGGAGTATGTTAGAAAGATATCACTCCACAAATTCTTATTGATCTTTGCTTATGTAAATAAAATCCTTCGTCTTAACTTGGAGTATTAAGACTCTACTTTCTTTCGGGTCATTGCATCCTTTAACTACTCCATTACGTATCATCTTATAATTACACATACTTATGTATTCTAAGCTTACTTATACCCTTAACATCATACTTAGCTTACACCATCTTACTATTTCACTCTTTAAACATCAACTAACAATTTCTAACTTTCAAATATCTAGCTCTTTCACTCTAGCAAATTTACATTAACCATCATCTTTTTCCCTTATCTCAAATATGATCTTGGATCACCCAAATAACTCTTCTACTTATAACTTTAGAATATCCCCTTCTCCAAGAGTTTTATAGATCTTAATGATGTGATGATTATTTCTTTAATCTCTTAGTTTATCTATGCTTATTATCATCTAATTAACTTCTATTCATCATCACTTAAGCAATTTACCATCAAGATATATGTAGACTATGAACTTCATCACCTCTTAGATTTTTGAAAGTTCAATTCTAGTGTATGAAAAATTCCCCAAAAATTATTCTAAGGTTTATTCATACCATTAAACTCAAATATGATCTCAAATTACACAAATAAAATCAAAATCTTATTAAAAATTTCTTCTTAATTTTCGGTCATCATCTATAGTTTAGGGAAGTTGGATTTTGCTCTAATTTCTTACTCTAATCATGCTTAATGATGTCTAATGTTACTTATCTATGCTTAACTCAAGCAATTTCATCCAAATTCTACATAATCAATTTAGGGTTCATAGGAAAGAATTAGGGAAATTCTAATTATTCATCATCTTATGAAATTCCTTCCAAGATAACACTTTCTTCATGAAATTCTATGCATTTTTCATCATATAATTAAGAATCAACATCATATCTTACTATTTATAGAACATACCCTATCATAGATAAATAATTAAATTTCTTTAAATTTCTACAAACTAAAGAGGTAAAGAAGGTGATTAATTACCTTGAAGATGATTGTCTCTTGAAAATTTGATTAAAACTTAAGCTAAGATCTTGATTATGGGAGGAGAAAATTGGTTATGGAGGAAGGAGGGAGTGACCGATTGTGATGAGGGAGAAATAAGGTTGATGGTGATGATAATATGATATATATCTCATTTCTTATAGATTAAGTAATATTATTTTATTAATTAAATAATTTGATACTTATCCAATTAGCTCTAGGGGCTTCTAGAAGGTCCCAACTCCTCGATTTTCGTGCATCGAGATTTTATTGCTGGATTACTCATCTCGACACAAGGAATCTACCGGTTCAGACCGATCGCGATTCCGAGTTCAGATGAATAAATTATTCAAGTTTTAAGATACCGAAAAATTTAATTAAATAAATTCCTTTCTAAAGCAATATTTTCTAACAAAATCCTCATAATAATCTCTTCTATATATCTTAGAAAATTGGGCTTAATTTATAAATATTGCTACAGCTGTCGAATTCCCAAATTGAATTCCTGCCGAAAACTAATTAAATTATTACCGAAATTGCGATAATAAATTTTTATTCTTTCTTTTATCTGTTTTCAAGCTTAATGGAATTTCTAATTCCATTTTTCTATGTTATCTAATAGATAAAAATTTTCTCTTCTGAGGGGTATGCGTCGTCTAAATTTATTATATCTCAACCCCTTTCTTTTATCTCTAATATGGAATTAATAAATTCCATTTTCTTTCTAAACAAAATATTCGTAACTCTTTCTTCTAAATCATATAATAGATTCTTCAAACTCTTCTTAATCTAATAAAAATATTCTCTTAAGGATGCAATGCCCTAATTAAACTTTAATCATTGTTTAATGACAGCTACAGTATTTCGGGGTACTACATTCTACCCCCCTTAAATAAAATTTCGTCCCGAAATTTAGTTCCTTAGTTGAAGATCTCAGGATACTTCTCTTTCATTTGATCTTCTAGTTCCCAAGTAGCTTCTTCTAAATCATGATGCCTCCATTGAACTTTTATTAAAGGAATAGATTTATTCCTTAATTTCTGCTCCTTTCGATCTAAAATGCGTTCAGGCTTTTCTTCATAGCTCAAGTCTGGTTCGGGAACTATTTCTTCTTGATGAACTATGTGTTTAGGGTCAAACACATATTTTCGTAATTGCGACACATGAAACACATTATGTACATTACCAAAATTTGGCGGTAATGCTAACCTGTAAGCTACAGGTCCTATTTTCTCTAGTATTTCATATGGTCCAATAAATCTCGGCTTTAGTTTTCCCTTTACACCGAATCGATGCACTCCTTTAGTAGGAGAAACTTTTAGGAAGACTTTATCTCCTATTTCGAAATTCAATTCGGTTCGTCGAGTATCTGCATATGATTTCTGACGATCTTGAGCTTCTTGAATTCTTCTCTTTATCTGTTGTACGATCTTGATCATTTCTTCTATTGCTTCTGGTCCCAAGACTTTTCTTTCTCCAACTTCATCCCAATAAAGAGGTGATCTACACTTCTTACCATAAAGAGCTTCATATGGCGCCATGCCAATCGTCGCTTGATAGCTATTATATACGCGAACTCTACTAACGGTAAAGCTTGTTCCCATTGTTCACCTCGGTCTAATACTACTGTTCTGAGCATATCTTCTAACGTTTGAATCGTTCTTTCTGTTTGACCATCCGTTTGTGGATGAAAAGCTGTACTGAAATTCAAACGTGTTCCCAATTCTTCTTGAAAACTCGTCCAAAACCGAGAAGTAAACTTGGTATCTCTGTCGGACGTAATGGATACAGGCACTCCATGCAAGCGAACTATTTCTCGAACGTATAGTTGCGCCAACTTGTTAGCTCCATAATTAGCAGGAATTGGGATGAAATGAGCGCACTTAGTGAGTCGGTCAATGATGACCCATATAACTGTATTGCCGCGTCTCGATCTAGGTAGACCGGTTACGAAATCCATAGCTATATGGTCCCATTTCCATTCAGGAATTTCCAAGGGTTGTAGCTTCCCATATGGCCGCTGATGTAACGCTTTTATTTGTTGGCAAGCTAAGCATCGTTCTACGAATGACGCTATATCTTGTTTCATTCCAACCCATACGAATTTCTGTTTAAGATCTTGGTACATCTTCGTACTTCCGGGATGAGCTGTATAAGGCGTGCTATGGGCTTCACTCATAATTTCTTCTTTAAGCTTTTCATCATTAGGAACACATATTCTATTTCTGAACATGATAGCATTATCTTCAGCTTCATGATAGTCAACAAGACCTTCAGTTCTAATCTTCATTCTTAACTTTTCTAGCTGCTCATCTCGTCGTTGTGCTGTCACTATTCGGGTTCTCAAGTCAGGTTCAACCACTAAAGACGCAATAATGTCTTTTGTGGTTTCTGGTGGTAGCACCACTTCTAATCTCATCTTCTCAAATTCCTTAATCAATTCTCTTTCTTGCGTAAGGGAAATTCCCATCATCATTTGACTCTTCCTGCTCAATGCGTCTGCCACGACGTTGGCTTTACCAGGATGATATTTAATTTCACAATCATAATCTTTGACAAGTTCGAGCCATCTTCTTTGTCGCATGTTGAGATCTTTTTGTTCAAAGTACTTCAAACTTTTATGATCGGTATAGATCTCACATTTTGATCCATACAAGTAATGTCTCCAAATTTTTAGCGCATGAACAACAGCAGCTAACTCTAAATCATGGGTAGGGTAGTTATATTCATGAGGTCTCAACTGTCGTGATGCATAAGCAATCACTTTTCCCTCTTGCATTAAAACGCACCCTAAACCATTTCTCGATGCGTCTGTATATAACGTATATATCTTATCGTGATCTGGTACAGTCAATACAGGTTTTGTAGTCAAACGATTCTTAAGCTCTTGAAAACTTTCCTCGCATCCCTTGGTCCACTGAAACTTTACTCCTTTTTGTAATAACTGGGTCATTGGCCTAGCTATCTTGGAGAATCCCTCAATGAATCTCCTATAATACCCGGCCAGACCAAGAAAACTTCGTATCTCATTTGGTGTGGTTGGAGACTTCCATTCTTGAACAGCTCGAACTTTAGATGGATCCACTTTAATTCCCTCTGCTGAAACTATATGTCCAAGAAAATTTACTTCTTTTAGCCAAAATTCACACTTACTAAATTTGGCATTAATTTTTCTAGGACAACTCTCAAGTGGATCTCATGTTTTAATTCATCCTTAGAATATATCAGAATATCATCAATGAATACTAAGACAAATTTATCAAGGTACTCATGAAAAATTCGATTCATTAGATCCATAAATACGGCTGGAGCGTTAGTTAAACCGAATGGCATCACTACAAACTCGTAGTGCCCATATCTTGTTCTAAAAGCCGTTTTAGGTATATCCACCGATCTAATCTTTAACTGATGATACCCGGATTTCAAATCAATTTTAGAGAAAATGCCTGCTCCTCGAAGTTGGTCAAATAAATCATCTATTCGAGGTAACGGGTATTTATTCTTTAGGGTTAACTTATTCAGTTCCCTATAATCAATACACATTCTTAATGTTCCATCTTTCTTCTTGACAAATAGCACTGGGGCTCCCCAAGGCGACACACTTGGTCTAATGAAACCAAGGTCCAAAAGTTCCTGCAATTGGATCTTCAACTCTTGCAATTCTTTTGGAGCCATTCTATATGGTGCTTTTGAAATTGGAGCTGCTCCGGGTTCAAGATCGATCGTAAACTCCAATTGCCTATCTGGAGGCAATCCAGGTAAAGAGTCTGGAAAGACATCTGGATATTCTCTAACTACTGGTACATCTTCAACCTTCTTCTTAGGTTGATCTTCCCCAACTAAATGTACTAAGTAAGCACGAGTTTCACTATCTTTCATCATCTTTTCTACTTGCAAACTAGAAATTATGGAAACTCGTTTTCTTCTCTCATTGATGCCATAAAAGCAAGTGGGTTCCTTTCCTAGTGGCTGGAAAGATATTTCACGTTGCTCACATCGAATCGTCGCGAAATTTTGGGTTAACCAATCCATTCCTAAGATAAGATCGGTATCCCACATTGGCAACAAACGTAACGATTCAGCTTTCAACTTAAGGGATCCTAACTCAAATTCTAAGTTAGGACATACATGAGAGATCACTTCAGATTTTCCTAGTGGAGTGGTAACTCTTAAGTTTTGATCTGTTCTTTCTATCTGAAGCTCAAAATTATCTACGCATGCCGTAGAAATAAATGAATGCGAAGCTCCAGTATCAAAAAGAATTACTATAGGCACACCTTTCAATGTACCCATACCTGTAAGATTGCTTGATTTCTTCTCCACCTGAGGCTGGGTAAGAGAAAAAGCTCTTTGGTACTGGGGTATCTGTTGTGGAAACTGCTGTTGCGACGGCATCTGGGACGTTTGAGGAAGTACTGCCGTCTGATACGGAAAGTCAACATATTGCGGAGTCTGCGGCTGCTGACTTCCTACAATGGCTTTCATCGACTGACTTTGCCTTGGTAAGTTTGGTTTGCTTCCAGTGCCGGAAATTTTAGCTCGATTTGGGCATTTATTAGCATAATGCCCTACTTGTCCACATACGTAGCACGCATTGCTACCCCATTTACATACTCCGGCATGTGCTCTACTGCAGATTGGACAGCTTGGCTTTCTAACTTGGCTCGATTGTGAAGACTGACCTTGGGTAGTCGAACGTGACGGGTTCTGGGAGGTCTGAGTCGGGGTTTGCCATTGCTTCTTATTGGGAAAATTCTTACCTTCCCATTTTCTCTTTCCTTTAAACTTCTTGTCTCCAAACGACGGTTTGGGTTGAGTCTGACCTACATTGGGAATCGATTCTGAAGGAGTCTTTTCCAATTTCATTTCCATCTCCATGTCCAAAGCTCGATTCAAGGTCTCGGCATAAGACATTGGAGGTTGGCTGGCTAGTATAATTCTCATCTCCCGATTCAGCCCAGCGCGAAACAAGTCGGCCATCTTCTCGTCCGTATCCACTTTATATGGTGCATAGCGCGATAACATGCAGAACTCTTGATCATACTCGGCTACGGACTTCTTACCTTGTTTTAAATTGGCGAATTCTATCTCCTTCTGCTTCCGGTAGCTCCTTGGTATGTACTTCGTATAAAGCTCTTCCTTGAATTGTTCCCATGTAAAACTTTCTCTTTGTGCAGGAGTCATAGTTCGTAGTCGGGACTCCCACCAGAAATCGGCATGTCCTTTCAACTGAAATGATATACACAATAGACATTCTTTATCATTGCACTCCAAAAATTTAAATATCCGATCTGTAGCCCTAACCCATTCTTCGGCCTCAACTGGTCCACCAGTTCCAGAAAATGTAGGTGGGTTTTGGCGAAGAAAAAGTTCGGCTATCTTTCTATCTGGTTGAGGAGGGGATTGAATAGGTGCGTTCTGAGGAATGGTATGACTTTCTCGGGCTTCAACTTGGGTAGGAACTCTTCTTCTTTGCGGCATACTACAAAATAAAGGATTAGAGATTTTGGACGATATCAACGGTTTAAATTGAAACAGGATATATTTGCAATTAGTGAACGAGTTCAGGTAATCAATCAAAGAAATATATTACAATAAAAGAACACATAGGTCTTTGCTTAAACAAAGAATGCACTTTGGTTATCATAATATTCACAATCACATTCATTAAGGAAAATTGCCTCATAGAGGACTTTTAACAAAATTTGCCGAAGAAGGTTTCGGGCTTACAGCGACAGTTTATCATTTACACCTGCACACTTACTACATCATCATTATGCCTATAGTGTTACTTAGAATTTATTCACACTACTTTCTTCTCCCTCGAGAGGTTCGATTTCTATCTCTACTTCAGGTTCAACCTCTTCTTCTTCCGGTTCTGATTCTTCCTCATTCAGGCCTTCATTAGGCGCAATTGGTTCCATTGGCTCGTGCACCTCCTGGTTATCATCTAATTCCACAAAGGAAGACATGTGGGGGCTAATCAATTCTTGATCTTTTGACAACTCAAGATGATTAAAAGTTTCATAATAAGGTGTTGGAATTAAAGAATGAGAATTATCTCGAAATGGATTTGGCTCAAGGGCAGACGGCTGGTTATCAAAATTCGAACCAAGGGTAGATCTCATAGGAAATAAAACAGAAGTCGACGAGAGATCACCAGGATTAGCCGTTGCCAACAACACATCATTATCTTTTCCAAAAGTTGAATTAGACCCCACAGATTCTTCTAGGATTGAATTAAGGTCATTAACAGGAGGCTCAAAACAAAGAAGAGACCAATTAAGGCTTCCATCTGATTCAAACTGATGAACAATTGAACAAAGTTGGTCATAGGAAGGAAATTCACCAGGAGGTGGAGATGAAGACCTCTGGAACCTCTTGCGAATTTTATTAAGAATCTCCCAAAGGCACTGCGCTCCGTATGATTCCTTTCTTCCGTAATTAAGATGCTCCAAAACCAGCGAAGACGCCCAACCTTGCCACGTTGTTGGTAATACTCGAACTAGTTGAAGCATTGCATCTCTAGCGGTTACTCCATGGTACCTAGCTTGCTCCCACCGAATCCGAAATTCGGTTAAGAATTTATCGAGTCCTTGGTGTTCTTCGGGACGACAGTCGTAAAATCTACTTCTCCAATCTATCGTACCGGATCTAGGTACGATCTGCTTCTTTCTGGGGTTATAGATTCTCGGCATCCTAAATGATATAATCATCAATACGATTTCATATTCCTACTAAGTCATCATATTCATCTATCTTAAGGCATTATTTATTCTTAAGATCATATACTAACTCAAACAAATTCACTTAATAAACATGTGAGCTATTATAACTGAAATAAATATTCAACTTCTTTCTCTTTTAAATTCTTACCAGATCGAGCGAGCGATGATGAATTGATGGCTGAGAATGCTGGGCTTGCTGAAATTTTCACTTCCCTAAACAAACTGACTCTAAGAAGACTCACAGGTGCGGAACGAACCGCTCTGATACCAACTGTCACAGCCCAATTTCTTAACCCTTTCTTAGTCAAGAGATTAAGCC
>JAPKLX010001531.1:179-20216 GCA_026898415.1 Leonotis leonurus | reverse complement strand
GTATTCCCCCCCCATACACCAAACCTTGCTCTTCCGGGACCAACACTCACCTTGAAGAATAAGTATCCGTTACCTCGGATAGATGATCTTTTTGATCAATTAAAGGGAGCTAGTGTATTCTCTAAGATTGATTTAAGATCAGGGTACCATCAGTTGAAGATTCGACAAGAAGATATACTCAAAACTGCATTTCGAACACGATATGGTCACTACGAATTTGTAGTGATGCCTTTTGGTCTAACCAATGCCCCAGCAGTATTCATGGATTTGATGAATCGTGTTTTCCATGAATATCTCGATAAATTCGTGCTAGTATTTATTGATGATATTCTTGTGTATTCAAAGAATGAACAAGAACATGAAGAGCATTTAAGAACCGTGTTAGAGACGTTGAGGACCAAGAAGTTATATGCAGAATTTAGCAAATGTGAGTTTTGGATGAGAGAAGTAAATTTCCTTGGGCATATAGTCTCAGCAGAAGGAAATCAAGGTAGATACTGCAAAAGTACAAGCTGTCCAAGAATGGAAATCCCCTATAACGCCAACCGAGATTCGAAGTTTCTTAGGTTTGGCAGACCCATAACTCAATTCCTTCGAAAAGGAGTTAAGTTTCAATGGACTAAAGAGTGTGAAGATAGTTTTCAAGAGTTGAAGAATAAATTAATTTCAGCTCCGGTGTTGACAGTACCAGAAACCGATAAAGAATTTATTCTTTATACAGATGCATCAAGAAGTGGATTAGAATACGTCCTTATGCAAGAAGGAAAGGTGGTTGCGTATGTTTCAAGACAACTGAGGTCACATGAGCTTATTTATCCTACGCATGACCTAGAATTAGCTGCAGTGATTCACGCTCTAAAATTTAGAGACATTATTTGTATGAATCGAAATATAAGATTTACTCTGATCATAAAAGTCTGAAGTATTTCCTTGAGCAAAGAGACCTAAATATGCGTCAGAGGTGATGGCTTGAGCTTGTTAAAGACTACGATTGCGAAATTAAGTGTCATTCAGGAAAAGCGAATGTAGTAGCGGACGCGTTGACTCGAGAAAAAGTCAAAGAGCCTTAAGCGCAATTCTCACCCAGAAAGAAGAATTCCTTAGGGAATTCGATAAAATGAGAATAGAAGTGGTGTTACCACTAGAAACAACAGAGAGTATCATAGCAACTCTTGTTGTTGTACCTGATTTAAGAGCAAGAATTGTAGAAGCTCAATGTTAAGATGAACAATTAGAGAAATTACGGGTGAAAATTAAAACAGAGAAAGTGCAAGATTATCATGAAGCAGAAGATAATGCAATCATGTTCAGAGATAGGATATGTGTGCCTAATGACGAGAGAATAAAGAATGAGATTATGGATGAAGCTTATAACCTTTGGAGAAGCTACAACTTTTGGAGATTTCTAAGTGGAAGTGGGACCATATAGCTATGGACTTTGTAACCGGTTTACCTAGGTCGAGAAGAGGCAATACGGTTATATGGGTCATAGTTAATCGACACACCAAATGCGCTCATTTTGTCCCAATTCCTGCTTATTATGGAGCTAACAAGCTGGCACAACCATACGTTCGAGAAATAGTTCGCTTGCATGGAGTGCCTGTATCCATTATATCGGATCGAGATTCCAAATTTACTTCACGATTTTGGACGAGTTTTCACGAAGAATTGGAAACGCGCTTGAATTTCAGCACAGCTTTTCATCCGCAAACGGATGGACAAACAGAAAGAACGATCCAAACATTAAAGGATATACTCCGAACAGTAGTATTAGATCGAGGCGAGCAATGGGAACAAGTTCTACCGTTGGTAGAGTTCGCGTATAATAATAGTTATCAAGCGACGATTAACATGGCGCCGTATGAAGCCCTTTATGGCAAGAAATGCAGATCGCCTCTCTACTGGGATGAAGCCGGAGAAAGAAAAGTTTTGGGACCAGAAGCGATAGAAGAGATGATCAAAATCATACGATAGATAAAGAGAAGAATACAAGAAGCTCAAGATCGTCAGAAATCGTATGCAGATATTCGTAGAACCGAATTGAGTTTCGAGATAGGAGATAAAGTTTTTCTAAAAGTCTCTCCTACCAGAGGTGTAAATAGATTAAATTTCCGTCAAATTTTGATAATGTACATAATGTGTTTCGTGTATCGCAATTGCGAAAGTATGTGTTTGATCCAAAACACATAGTTCATCAAGAAGAGATAGTTCCCGAATCAGATTTAAGCTATGAAGAAAAGCATGAATGCATCCTAGATCGTAACGAACAGAAACTAAGGAATAAATCTATTCCTTTAGTATAAGTACAATGGAAGCATCATGGCCTAGAAGTAGCAACATGGGAACTAGAAGATCAAATGAAAGAGAAGTATTCTGAGATCTTCATTTAAGGTACTAAATTTCGGGACGAAATTTTATTTAAGGGGGGTGGAATGTAGTACCCCGAAATACTGTAGCTGTAATTAAATGATGATTAAAGCTTAATTAAGGCTTTGCATCCTTAAGAGAGTATATTTATGAGAGTAAGAAGAGCTTGAAAGCTTTATTATATGATTTAGAAGAAAGAATTATGAGTATTTTGCTAAGAAAGAAAATGGAATTTATTAATTCCATATTAGAGATAAAAGAGAGGGGTTGAGATAGAATAAATTCAGACGAAGCATACCCCTCAGAAGAGAAAATTTTTATCTATTAGAAAATATAGAAAAATGGAATTAGTAGTTTTCTAGTGGTAACGTAGAGGTAATCTGTTGTAAAGGGACACAAACCTTACATCGTGCATAAGTATCCTTCTAGATTTGATTGTGTTGGGTCCCGGGAGAGCAGGTGTGGTGTATGGGGGGGGGAATACACCACAATCCAACTTTTTGCGTTTGGCTGTTTGAACAGCAGGTTGAGAATCAGGTCGCTGTTGATACCAGAACAGCTTGCTGTTAATAGCAGTCGATCTCCTCTGTTGTAGAGAGAGTTCTAGCTGCTCAAGAAAGTTCTCAACACAGAGCGTGAGTAATCTGTCAAGGAGCAGATAGACTGGCAGCTAGCTGGAGCATACCAGACGATCTGTCCAAACACAGATCGTGTGCGGAAGCTGTGAGTAAGTTGGTTTCTCTTACACTTAGAAAAATATATTTTGTTTATACCGAGTGTTCTTTAAGAGGATGATTCAAATGCACAGCTCGCTGTTGAGTAACAGCTCGCTGGTGAAGTGATAAACAGAGAATCAAACAAATGCAATGCAGAATATAAAAGAACACACAATATTTAACGTGGTTCGAGAAACCCCCTACGTCCACGATCGATCAAAGCTAGATCGATGAATCCCTTAACCTTGGATCCCTCGCTTATTTATCCTCGTTGAGTACGAGCCAAAACTCGCTTATTTATTCTCGTTGAGTACGAGATTACAACTCTCTTGTTTAAACTCGTCGAGTACGAGATCTGGGTTTGGTTTATAATGGTTCTTCCTCCGAGCTTTTGGCTATGGAGGAAACTAGAACTATAGGCTTTGTAGGCTCAAAACTAATGTAAGTTCTAGTGGGTTTGTCTTCAGAATAATTGGTGATCTCTCTCTAATTTACAACACTCAAGGATGTATATAATCTATATCTAGTGTTGAATAAATCAATGAAGAACTGGAGAGAGTCTTGTAGCGTTGTAGCTTTTTCTGGGCAATATCACGAACTCACCAACCTCGTTTCTGAAGAAGGCTTGAAGTATTTTATAGGCATATTTGAATTATAGCCGTTTGTTGATTGGCATGATTTGATTTGTGGATTGCCAATCAATCATCTCTCTTCTTTCCTTGTAGAGTCGTTGATTGAATCTTCTATGGATGGTAAGCAGATCGTCTGTGATTGCTTTCCTTCTTCGTGTCAATCAGTGATTCTCTTTCCAATTCTTGATGGGTAAACTTTGACTCATTGGGTTCAGACCTTCTGTTTTGTTTCTGGTTATGACCTGTCTGGTCTAATGCTTTTCTGGTTGAATCTTGCTTCAACTATCTGGTCTGGTTGTCCTTTCTTTCATGCAGCTCGCTGCTTTTGTTGATGATAGCAGCTCGCTGCTTTTGTTGATGATAGCAGCTCGCTGCTTTTGTTGATAGACAGCAGGTCGTTTTCTTCTTTGAACGATCTGCTGTGTACATTCAATTTAAACAGCTGGCTGAACATCGATCTGCTATCGATCTTCTATCGATCTGTTCTTACAGTTTAATATCATGCATATATAATATGGTTTCGCATCATCAAAACATATAAATAATGATTTCCACAATCATCAAAAAGGTTCCCAACAAGTGTGATTTCGACATCATCAAAAAGGGCGAAATTGTTGGGAACCCCAATATATTTAGTTTTGATGATGATCTTTCGAAACACACTTAGCTGTTTTAGATTGTAAACTGTTCTACGTGTAAAACAGATCACTAGATATAAAGTGAATCCTGTTATAGAACAGATTAGGAGATGACTTGATATGTAAAGGAAAAATTCTTATAGAAGTCAAGCTCAACTTAGTATAGGATGAAGGTCAAGATTTCACGCCAAAAAGAATCGATCTGCTGTAACAGACAGCAACAAGATCGATATCTGCAGCGAGGCACCAGATCGATTGAGTCATCAATCCACCAGCTGACATCATCCTACACATCATACCACCTTGCCACGTTAAGATTGAAGTCTATCCAACAGGGATTGGAAAGAGAATCTTCAATTTACACAAAGAAGGAAAGAAACCGTTGGCAATCTGCTTTCCATAAACTAAAGATTGAGTCAACGTTTTCTACAAGGCAAAAAGAGATATGATGGACATCATTGATTGGTAATATTCCATCAATCACATGCCAATCAACAACGGCTAGAATTTTCAATTCAATGCCTATATAAACTTGAAGTTCAAAATCTGGATATACAAGACACACGAAGAGAGCAATCTGTTTGGACTAAGTGTCTTTCACTAAGAGAGCAATCTGTTTGGACTTAACTGTGATCGATTTGTGTATCAATCTGTTAAGTCATCTGCCGAGCAATTTCTTATACAGAATAGCTTGAACTCTCTGATAATTTGTCAAGTAAACTGAAAAGTTTATATTTGGTGTATTCCCCCTCCCATACACCAAACCTTGCTCTTTCGGGACCAACAATAATCATATCGTCCATCATCTTTGAGTAATGAGTCGTTTCAACTTATTAGGATTTTGGATCATTAATATATTTCTTTGGAAAAATCATGTTCTAAGTTTCATTTATAAGGAATGGAATTTGTAAATAGCTAATGAGTTGACATATATATGGACTTCCAATTGTGATTCTTAGTGAACACTTATGCAAACACAGTATATAAAAAAAATCATAGCAAATGTAAATATTATTCAATCCCCTGTGAAATTTCATAGTAGTGTTTTTAAAATATTGAAGTATTGACTTACAAAAATTTAATCACATTGAAGAAGTTTGACTCCTCAAAAGATATTAACGATACTTTCAAGACATTTTCAAGACGATTAAGAGTTGAACTTTTGTTACTATATCAAACGAACTCTAATGAATGTGAAATTTTACACACGTATTACTCAAATTATAAGGAATATTCCTTAAAAATAGTTTTTGGTTTCATTGATCCAATAATCTAAAATAAAATTATAGAGTTTCGAAATAATTTTCACAAACACATCTTTTCATGTCATATGAGCAGTTGACTTTGAAATATCATAATAAATTGAAAATAACTTGAATTTAGTAGAATAAATTTTTACAGTGATAATAATCTCTTAAAGTTTTATATTCTGAAAAAAAAAGGCATAAAATCATTTCACTCTCTTTTTCACGAATTTTCAAAGTTAGATAAATGTCCAGATTTTTGTAAGATTTGACAGTTCGCGCAACCAACTTGTAAAATTCGTACTATATTGAAAACATAACGAAATCGACTGATTCAAATTTGAGATTACTCCTTACTCGATCTAATATTTTATTATATTAAAAATATAAAAATTTGGATAGTAATAATATACGAAAATGACAAGGTAGAATCCGGGCAGAAACTTCTAACCATAAGAATGTAAAACAAAATTGTATCCCTTATTTCATTATGTTTCACTACCAACACAACATCAAACTACTTATCCTCAACTCAAATAATTATATTATCACAAATTATTTTTCCAATTTACTCATGCGAAAGCGTTACCATTCTATAAATATAATACCTCAATTAAACCTTAAGCTGAAATAATTAAAGTTTGCTACTACGCTAAAAAGAAAATCGAATATATTCCAATGATATTTTCATAATAATAATTATTATTATTATATTTAATTATTTTCTAAACAAACATATCGATTTTTTTTCGAGATTTTACAATCCACCCCCCTTATAAAAATTTCGTCCTCGAAATTTCACGTACCTAGATAGAGTAAGTAGGGGTATTACTATTTTATCTTGTCTTCTAATTTCCATGTTGCTTCCTCTTGTCTGTGGCGTCTCCATAAGACCTTGACGATTGAGATTTTCTTATTTCTTAATTCTTTGAACTTTCGGCCAATTATGCCTTCTGGTCCTTCTTCATATCTTAGATCAGGCTTGAGATCTAGCTCCTCGTAACTTATCATATGTTTTGGATTGTAGACATATTTTTGTAGTTGAGACACATAGAATACATCGTGTATGTCACCAAGTATAGGAGGTAAAGCTAGTCTAAAATGGATAATTCTTTCTAGGATCTCGGGCGCAATTTCCCCTTTTTTCTAAAATGGATAACTTCTTTTGTCGGGCGCAATCCGTTTTACATCTGTTAGCGTACGATTTTGTCTATCTTGAGATTCTTTGACCCTTTGTCTGATGCGTTCAATCACCTCAACCATTTCTTGTACCATTGTAGGGCCTAACATCCGTCTCTCGCCAACTTCGTCCCAATAGAGAGTAGATCAACACCTTCGGCCGTAGAGTGCTTCATATGGTGCCATCTTGATGGTTACCTGTTGTTGTAGGAGAATTCCACTAACGGTAAAAATTTCTCCCAACTTCCTCCATGATCGAGCATCACAGTGTGTAACATATCTTCTAGCGTTTGGATTATCTTCTCGAATTTTCCATCCGTTTGTGGATGATATGCCGTGCTGATATTTAGACTTGTTCCCATGGCATTTTGTAGGCTAGTCCAAAAGTGTGAAGTAAAATGAGTCTCGATCAGATGTGATGGATATGGATACCCCATGTAAGCGTACTATCTGTCAACTATATTTTCATCCACTTATAGCAATGTTGTGAATTACTTTTTCTTGTTAGTGTGGTTTTTCAACCTCAACTATCGAATAATTCCTTGAATGTGTGGTGTAGGGATATCTACAGATGTCTCACTGTTGGTTGCATTTCTTAGTTCCTCTAAAGTTAGCGTAATCCTTGAGGCTTCAGGTCCATCTTTCTTCGAATGTATTTTTCAAAGGATTTCGTATTGATGTTGGACATAAAATATCATTTTATTCCTTATATGAGTTTGATGGTATCATGTTAAAGAAATTTATGACTTAGATTCACTTAGAAAGATGAGGCTTGAAAATATCGACAAGATGGAATGTGGTTTAGCAATTAGATAGCTTTTTTGAATGAACAATTATTTTTTTTAAAGGGCTTAGCAAAATTGAAGGTAAACCGATGAAAGATTCAATGTCCTTGAAATTTAGCGGAGGTGTTGTTGGCACTTTAAAGTATTCAAGGTTTGAATTTGAGCGAAGTCAATGAAGTATAAAGCTTATGAAGTGTACTACAACAACTTAAATACTTTTAGGGTTAAGAAGATTCATTTAGAACCAAATAGAAATTAAAAGTATTAGGTGGTAACTTGATTTTTGGGTTCAATACCGATATTCGGTGGAATGAATGAATGTCCTTAGAGAAGATAATAGTCAAATGGTATTTATCAATTTCTTGGATTAAGGATATGAAATCGGATTGAAACAATAAGATAATAGGTTAGGAACATGTAAATTTTCTCATTAGAAGGTCAAAGGTTACAAGGATTAGATTCACTTGTCAATAACGAGATTCAAAGTGTGGTGTTCTCAAGGAATGATTACACACACACAATCAAATATTTCAAGAGAATGTAATGCTTCAACAAGTTATCTTAATGACAATGGTAATGAAAGAAAGTATTGGTCTTGTAAAATAAAAATCACAAAAGTTAAGTTGGTAGTTCATTGTGGAATTTAAAAGAGTTGAAGCAATTCTATGATTTAAATGTCATATCCTTATCGGTAAAAGAGGGTATTCAAGAATAAATGTGTTCGCAAGTAGTTAAGAGGAATATGGTAGAGTAGAATCAATCGTCAATCATGACATCTAATGGAGAATAATAGATTTATAATGTTGAGGACATTCTTGGTGTTTTACTAGATATCATTCTTTGGGAAGCAAGTGTAACCAACAAAGAGAATAGTGTGGTTTTAATTTGTAGAAGAGCTCCAGGGATACATTTGTATAACATGGAATGAATGTTTATGTGACATGGTAAGATAGCGCCCGAAGAAAGAACTTCTTTAACACTAGAGATAAAGATAGTATGAATGTTTATGTGACATGGTAAGATAGCGCCCAAAGAAAGAACTTCTTTAACACTAGAGATAAAGATGGTCTCAATCAATGATCAATGTGTACAAGATAAAGTTTGGTATACGAATTCCAAGGAAATATTTTCCACAAAAACGGCCATGTACCTTGGAAGAAAATAAGAATTTCTTTTTATAATGAAACAAGGTGTTCGGCTCAATGATAATAAGAGGCAAATGATGATCCAACAAAAATACCATTATGTAAGGATTCACACAAGATGTGTGGAAATATTTCAATGATTGAAAAAATCGATAAAGGAAGGGAACAAGATATGTTTTCATGGGTGATACGATCTTAGAAATTTCGACAAAATCAAAGTTTTACATCATTAGAGCTTTTTCAATATGAGGATGAAAGAATGGGATGTTAGTAATATATTGTAAATGAGGTAGAAGGTGGTTCGTAAGGAAACTTGAGTAATTAGATTTTATAGGAGTTGGAATTTTATTTTTGAGTAGTGTGAGATGTATCCAACATATATATAAGGTGTACATGATAGCGAGAAAAGGTAGGCTCTCGATTTCATTCTGACGATTAGTTCTTGCTATCCGAGTGACTCTCTTCGAGATTTCTGCTAGGTCAGATGTGATTAACACTAGTTAGTATTGGGGCTAGTTCTTAGGAAAGCTATGTATTAGACAATAGTCCATTTCGATTATACAAATCTATCGATGCTCCATCTTCTTGCTAAGGGCATGTCGTTGACTTCTCTCGTTCTTGTAGGATTGTATCTTATTTAAACATTACTTGGCACCTTGTGCGTCAGGGCTTCATATCATCGCAACTCTTTCGTCTTCTTGACTCCTCATCATGCACATAACATTATAAGGTAAAGCCGTAAAGGTATTAAGGGTTAAATACGTTTCTTTTTCGTTGATACTTGGTCTTCCATAGTGTTACTTTTGGAGTTCGCGCGATGCCTTCATTGGAAAAGCTCCTCTTTATCGTAACTTGTGGGAGTAAGGTATAGCTCTACTTATTCGTTAATGGGTATATTCTCGTTTCTATTTAGTTTCATGAAGCATACTACCTTATTTTCAATCCGGGTCTATTCTATCAAAAGCAGTCTTATCATAGAGTTCATCGCCATCTAGTTATATACAAAAGGGGGAGATCTTCATTCGTCACATTGGTTTAGGATAGTAATAAGTAGACATTATAAGACACGTGAAAGTTGTTTATTATCGTCGTAAGTTCTTCTAAACGAGATCATTTGTTTGTCGAGGGATCTACCTTAATTCAAGTTCTCTAGACCTGCGAGTATAAGTTCCAGCTCTTCTACCAGTAACTTAACAATCAATAGTCCTTTCTTATAGTCTAATTCGAGAAACACATTTATCATATCATTATCATGATGGTCACAATATGCTATATGAGTCACAATGCCACTATCTCCTCATATGTGGTACATTACCATTTTAGACATAGAAATAGCTTAGAAAATTGTCACGCCCGCTTTCTACTAATTCTAGTAAAGTCAGGAACATGACCAATGAAAGGAATAAGCGATGAGAAAAAGACAATAAATATTCCCTCCATAACATAAAGCAAGGACTTAACCCGTAAATCGGGAAGTCAGAGTCATAAGCTCGATACATAACTTAACAGAATTTAGAGTTTTGTTTCAGTTCTATTACATAAAGGTCTAGCAGCGGAATATGCAGGATCGCGTAATAAAATTCTACGTGTATGAAGACACGTAGAACCCCCAAGAGTCAGCTACTAAGGAGTTCGACAAAGCGCGATCTAGCATCCTCGTCTTCTTCATTCTTAACCTGCACGTTTAGAAATACATGCAGGGCTGAGTACAAATTGTACTCAGTAGACACGTGCCGAAACCGCACACATACATATATAACTGTCAAGCCATTCGAGTGAATCATAGGGATTTTGTCTCTAAAGCACCTATGTTCACAAAATCATTTCTTGAGAAAGTTCTAGTTTGACTGCAGTCCTAGTTCTTTATATTTAACCATATCTGAAGTTTCTATGTGCCGGGGAAGTGGCCACTTCCCACAGACACTTGACCGGTCAACCTTTCGCTGACACACAGTCCATTGTGTACACTAGTTCGAGTGGAGATGCTAACCCACTGGAACCCGAATTCGATTATCATATAACAAATAGGTATCATACATAAATCGAAAACATTTATGGCAAGACAGTGCTTTTGAAAATATCTCATTTCGTTTGAAAGCATACACACATATATTTTCATAGGATAAGAAAAGCTTACTTGAATGGTCTCGATTGGTGTTTGCCTTGTTCTCGTGATGCGGATCCGACCTCTCGTCAAAACCTTTAATATGAATCTCGAGTGAGATATATTACTCGAGTATATAAATAAATTCTAAGTGCAAGGAATTACTATCCTTGGTTATCATGAGAGTTTAGTCTCGGTCCTTAAAGCTCGACTAGTGCACTAGTTTAGGTGTTGTATCTCTAGAGGAGTAGTTTGATGAATTCTAAGTCACCTTATGATTCGGGAATTTACTATACTCAATAAATAATTATTGGGTAACGTAACTAAAGACATTCCTAATTTAATATCTCGATTCTTAACTTGAGGCAAATAATTTCTAATTAAGCAAATTAATCATTTAATTGCCACCATAAGCATAATTTATAATTTAATCATTTCTTATGATTAAATTCTAATTAATCAATTAAGTTCTAACTAATTTATTAGATAAATTTCAAATGGAATATTTTGATTCTTAAGTCAAAATATCTATAAGTCTTTTATAGGTTAAGGATAACCTAGCTAATAAATATCTTAAGCATGATTTATAATTAAATCAATTATTAAGATTAAATTCTAGTTAATTAATTATAATTTAATTATCTCAATTGATAATAATTTATTTATCTAAATTAATTAACATTCTACTTCTTGGGTTTGGTCTAAATAAATAGATAACTTTTATCTATTAAAATTATTAATAGTCTATTTAAATAATTTTTTTAGCCCATAACCTAAATTGGTTTAGCCCATTTGATTAATTGAGTGGCCCAATCTTTAAATAAATTAGTCCATGTGTTAATTGCTTAGGTCCATCCCAATTATTTAATTTGAGCCCAGTTGTTTTAAGTCTTGATCCAAGTGCTATATCTTAGCCCAATTAATTTAATTAAGTGAGCCCATTCTTATTAATAGGTCAAGCCCATAAAAAAAATGTCATTGGCCCATCAATTTGTTAATTTTCGGCCCAATCATCTATTTACTCGGCCCAACTTATATATTATTTCCGGCCCAACAATTATATTGTTTCCGGCCCAACACTTATATTGTCTAGTCCAACTCTTATACCCGACCCGGCCCATGACCCGGGTCCAATTTCTAGATGCTTCTAATTTGTCTAACCTAGACAAATTTCTACCCATTCTTTCTTCTTCATCACAGGCGGCTTCCCCCGCCTTCTCTCTCGAGGCTCTCTCCTCTCATCTCGGCGCCGTTGTCGGCTCGCCGCCCTTGCTCCTTTTCCTCTCCATCATGCTCTCTCTCTTCTCTCGCCGTGTTCTCTCTCTGCTCGCGTAGCACCACCACCGCAGCGCTGCCCTCACCGCACAGCGTCACCACCGCAGCATTGCCATCTCTGCGTAGCGCACCAACACCGCGTCACACCACCGTCATCGTCACTCCTTCATTCCCTCTCGGCTATTTCTATCTCTGCTCTTCACAGCGCCTCCCCTGCAGCCCGCGCCATTCATTTCCTTTCTTCTCACGTCGCTCAGCGACATCTTCCCTTGGAGGTTCCTCGTCGCCCTCCTGCCTCGCCACTGCGCCGCTGTTCTCCACCAGCCACCTCCTCCGCTTCTTCTCTATCTTCTCCGCGGAAGGCAACTAAGGAGGAGCTGCAGTTGGTAGTTTCAGCGCAGCCGTGAAACAGTCGCCGCCGACTGCCCTGCTCGCTGCTTCGTCAGTCCATACTCCGTGGCTATGTGCTCAACGGAAGCTAGACCACTCTCCGAATCACTAGGTTCTATTTAAATATTCGGTTGAATTGATCACTGGCCAAGTCTCAAGTTCTACTATTTCTAAATGTACTCCAGTTATTGTTAGTTTATTTTTCTGATTTTCTTTTTCAATATAAATTGAGTCTTATGAGAGATTAAATGTTTGCAGGTTGGTTTCGGGTGATTCGAGGCTATTAGAGATTGGTTCGAAGTTGTTCGGAGCTGTCCGGAGTTATTCGGAGCTGTTCGGGTCCGTCCGGGATTGGTTCGAGGTGGCTCGGGGCTGTTCGGGGTGGCTCGGGGCTGTTCGGGATTGATTCAAGACTGTTTGGAATCTGTTCGAGGTCATTCGGGGTGATTCGAAACTGATTCGGGCTATTCGGAGTGGTTCGGGACCTGTTCGAGGTCATCCGAAGTTGTTCGGGGCTGCTCGAAGCCGTGTATTACATCTTCAATGCACTAGCTAAGTCCTACACTTTCCCTTCTCTTTATGTCTATTATTCCTTTTATGTTTTGTAGATTTTAGTTTGATTTGTGTGGTAGTGAGCATGGTATGACATTGAAAATTTTAGTTCAAACTGGGAAGGTTCAAAGGATGGGGAAGACAATTTCTATAGCACCTAAGTTAACGTTCATAGCTAACATACCATAGTGATAATTCTACTCTCATGATTTAGTAGTAAGGGATATAGCTAATGAACATAATGTTATAGGTAGAACCGTTTACCTTACGATTTGCTATCACTTCTCTTCTCTTCTCTTGATTCTTTCCTTAAGTCACAATTTCGGCAGCACTTCGTGTGAGTGATATTTGGGTGTGGTTTGAGTTAAAAACTTTCCCCTTTATATAGAAGATTACATCCCTATTCTGTACAAATCCTTATGCATTTGCTTAATCTATTGGATTTGTAGGTCATGGTGATTGGTTGAAGCTTGAGCGTCACTGGTGGCTAGGATCAGTAGGGAGCAGTTGCACGCTGGTTTCTGATTTATGGAGGAGCTGAACAGTTGCACGCTTGTTCTGATTTATGGATTACGGTTCATTGGCTTATTTATCTACTGTAATTACACGCAAATGCTTTATGTATGTCTATATATATATTACATCTACTGGAGACATTCTACTGTATTACACATGTCTATTATGTATATTCCACTATATATATATTACGTATATTTTTATATATATAGTACATTTGTATTTTCCTTTATGTATAATTGCATATTACACTAATTATACTTCTCATTTTAAACAAATAATTATCTGATAAATCATACTTCTCATTTTAACAAATAAGTATTTGTATTACTTTAATACTAATAATGACACTAATCATATTAGGCATTAATCACCCTCAATGGACCTCCTCGTAAATGTAATCAAATTAAGTGATGACATTAACTATTAAATTACTACAAATGTTCGTTATTCCCAAACTGTTATCAAAAATTGGTCTCGTAAATTTAATCCAAGTACGAGAAATTTGAGAAATTTTAGAGCTTAAGAAAATTTATTTAGGATTAAAAGACGGGATATTACATTCTACCCCTCTAACTAAAAATTTCGTCCCGAAATTTGCATATCCTCGTCAAATAGTTCTGGGTACTTTTCTCTCATCTTATCTTCGAGTTCCCAGGTGGCTTCTTCTTGCCCATGGTGCCTCCATAATACTTTTACTAGATTTATTGACTTGGTTCGAAGCTATTGAACCTTCTTGTCTAAAATAGCTTCGGGTTTCTCCTCATAGCTTAAGTCGGGGTTAAGAATCATCTCTTCTTGGTGAATAACGTGTTTTGGGTCAAACACGTATTTCCTGAGTTGAGATACGTGGAAAACGTTATGCACGTTCCCAAAGCTCGGTGGTAACGCCAGTCGGTACGCTACCGATCCTATCCTTTGCAGGATTTCGTAGGGTCCTACGAAACGAGGCCTCAGTTTTCCCTTAACACCGAATCTAATGATTCCTTTAGACGGAGATACTTTCAAGAAAACTTTATCTCCCACCTCAAATTGTAGTTCAGTTCTGCGAGTGTCGGCATAGGATTTCTGTCTGTCTTGAGCTTCCTTAATTCTTCCTCGGATTTGACGAACAATTTCGATCATTTCACTAACAGAATCAGGACCCACTATTGCTCGCTCGCCGACTTCATCCCAGTAAAGCGGCGATCGGCACTTTCTTCCGTACAGGGCTTCGTACGGTGCCATTTCTATTGTTGCCTGGTAGCTATTGTTGTAAGAAAATTCTATCAAGGGTAGTACTGCTTCCCAGCTCCCACCTCTGTTGAGAACCACAGTTCTTAACATATCTTCTAGGGTTTGAATCGTTCTTTCTGACTGTCCGTCAGTCTGTGGGTGGAAGGCAGTACTGAAGTTCAGTCTAGTGCCTAGTTCTTTTTGCAGGCTCATCCAAAATCTGGATGTGAACTTCGAGTCTCGATCTGAGGTGATCGATACTGGTACGCCGTGGAGACGTATAATCTCACGAACGTACAGTTGGGCTAACTTATCCGATCCATAGGTGATCATTATTGGTATGAAATGAGCACATTTCGTGAGTCTGTCCAAAATCACCCAGATAAAGGTGTTTCCACGCTTGGACTTAGGCAATCCAGTCACAAAATCCATAGCGATGTGCTCCCACTTCCATTTCGGGATTTCTAAAGGTTGTAGCTTCCCATAAGGTCGCTGGTGTAGTGCTTTGACTTGCTGACAAGCTAGACATCTTTCCACGAAGGACGCTATGTCTCGTTTCATCCCTTCCCACCAGAATTTCCTCTTCAGGTCACGGTACATCTTTGTACTCCCGGGGTGAGCGGTATAGGGAGTGTCATGTGCTTCACTCATGATTATCTCCTTTATTTCCGGATCATTCGGGATACATAGCCTTCCCTCGAAAGTGATGGCATTATCGGCTCCTTCTTGATAATTCGGGGTTTCGTTCTTTCTCACTTGGAGTCTGATCCTTTCTAAAGCCTCGTCTGTCCTTTGTGCCTCCAGAATCATGTTCCGTAAGTCGGGCTCGACCACTAGAGTAGCAAGAATTCCTTCTACGGTCTCGGGGTGTGGTAGAACTTCTAAGTTCATTTTGCTGAATTCCTTTATGAGTTCCGCTTCTCGAGTGAGGAGATAAGCCAGTTTTGAAGATGTTTTACGACTCAAGGCGTCGGCTACTACGTTAGCCTTACCCGGATGTTAGTTTATACCACAATCGTAATCCTTTACTAGTTCAACCCATCTCCTCTGTCTCATGTTGAGATCCTTCTGCTCGAAGAAATATTTGAGGCTTTTATGATCTGTGAAAATCTCGCACCGAACTCCGTAGAGGTGGTGCCTCCAGATTTTCAAGGCGTGTACGACGGCAGCTAACTCCAGATCGTGGGTAGGGTAATTGAGCTCGTGTGGTCTGAGCTGTCGGGATGCATAAGCTATCACCTTCCCGTCTTGCATCAGTACACACCCTAGCCCGATCTTGGACGCGTCGGTGTAGACTACGTACTCCTTGTGGGGTTCTGGGACTGCGAGCACAGGAGCAGTGGTCAATTTCTCCTTTAGCAGTTGGAAGCTAGCCTCGCATTCTGGCGACCACTTGAATTTGATCCCTTTCTGGAGGAGTTGGGTCATCGGTCTAGCTATTTTGGAGAATCCTTCGATGAATCTTCGATAGTACCCTGCTAACCCTAAGAAACTTCTGATTTCATTAGGAGTTGTGGGTGCTTTACATCCTTGTACTGCTTCCACCTTAGCGGCGTCTACCTTAATCCCTTCTGATGACACAATGTGTCCGAGAAAAGCTACCTCGTTGAGCCAGAACTCACATTTACTGAATTTAGCATAGAGTTTCTCGCTTCTAAGGGTTTCCAAGATGATTCTCAAATGATTCTCGTATTCTTCTCCACACTTAGAGTAGATCAGAACATCGTCTATAAATACCAGGACAAATTTATCAAGGTATGGATGGAAGATGCGGTTCATCAAGTCCATGAACACGGCGGGTGCATTAGTCAATCCAAACGGCATCACTACAAACTCGTAGTGTCCATAACGGGTTCGGAACGCCGTTTTGGGAACATCTTCTGTTCGGATCCTTAGTTGGTTATATCCCGATCTCAGATCGATCTTTGAGAAGATGCTTGCTCCTTTCAGTTGGTCGAACAAGTCATCTATTCACGGTAATGGGTACCGGTTCTTCAAGGTTACTTATTCAGGCCTCGGTAATCTATACACATTCTTAGGGTGCCGTCCTTCTTCTTTACGAAGAGTACTGGGGCTCCCCAAGGGGATACGCTGGGTCTGATAAAACCGAGATCTAAAAGTTCCTGGAGTTGGATCTTGAGCTCCTCCAACTCCTTCGGTGCCATCCTATAAGGTGCCTTGGAAATTGGTGCAGATCCGGGTTCTAGATCGATCGTAAATTCTAATTGTCGGTTTGGAGGTAGGCCCGGCAATTCTTCTGGAAACACGTCTGGGTATTCCCGTACGATGGTTACGTCCTCGATTTTTTGCTCTTCTTTGGCTCCTCCACTCAAAGAGACTAAGTACGCCGAGCAGCCCTTCTTTACCAATTTCTCGGCTTGTAAGGCTGAGATAATCGACTTCCTTCGAGTCGCGGTGATCCCATGAAAACTCGTAGGTTCCTTCCCAGGGGGTCGGAAAGATATTTGCCTCTCATGGCAAAGGATCGTGGCATAGTTTTCAGCTAGCCAATCCATTCCTAGGATTATGTCCACGTCATTCATCGGTAGTATGCTAAGATTGTTCGCTAGCACCTTAATAGATCCTATGTTCAGGCTCAGATTCGAGCAAGCACGAGTGATAGTAGTGATTCCTCCTAGAGGTGAAGAAACATTCATGGATGCTCCTATAAGTTCCGAATCCAATTCTAGGTTCTCTACGCATGACTTAGCAATGAAGGAATGAGAAGCTCCCGTATCAAATAAAATTATCACTGGGGTGTCTAGGAGTATTCCCATACCTGTCAGATTTTCCTGACTCCCTTCCGGCTGCTTCTGGTTCATTGCGTAAGCCCGGGCTCGCTGTGGTTTCCTCTGTGACGGGTATTGAGGGTACTGGGGTGGAGGTGGCGGCAACCGGTGTTGCTGCTGCTGAGCCTGAGGCTGAGCCTGCATGGCTCGAACATATTGCCTCTGGTTTGGCTGGTTAGGCCTGGAGCCTCCTCCTTGCTGCCTTGTGGGACAGTCCTTAGCTATATGTCCCTTCTGCCCACAGGCGAAACAGCTATCGCTGCCAGCCCGGCACTCTCCCAGGTGCATTTTCTTGCATTTCATGCAAGTGGGATATTTCTGTGGGTGAACATTGGTTGGTGTTACAAAGTTTGACCTTTCCGAGTGGTGGGATCGGTTTTGCCCTTCCCATGGCTTCTTTTGAGCTGCGCCGCCCCGATTGTCCTCCCACTTGCGCTTCCCTTTATGGTTCTGGGAAGGTGTTGGGGTGAACGTTGGTGGTGCTGCAGCCACTGCTCTCTCTCCTGGCATAGCCGCCTCGATATCTAGGGCGCGGCTAAGTGACTCCGGGTAGGATAAGCCCCCGTGGCTAGCCAGAGCTATCCTGATCTCGTGCCTCAGTCCGGCACAGAATTTCTCAGCCATCTTTTCATCGGTGTCCACCTGCTCTGGGGCATACCGAGACATGTCACAAAAGGTCCGGTCGTATTCCGTGACCGACATCCTCCCTTACTTCAAGTTATAAAATTCCATTTCCTTCTTCTTCCTATAGCTTTTAGGAATGTACTTATCGTATATTCCCGTCTTAAATTCCTCCCAAGTCATATTCTCCCGCTGTTCAGGGGTCATAGTCTTCCTCCTGGCCTCCCACCAGAAGTCGGCTGAACCCGTCAATTGGAAGGAAACGCACGTCATGCGTTCCTGATCCGTGCAACGGAGAAAGTTGAAAATGCGCTCCAACGCGCGCACCCATACCTCCGCTTCAGCTGGGTCACCTAACCCATTGAAGGTGGGTGGACTTTGTCGGAGGAAGAGTTCCTCGATCCTCCTAGCAGGCGGTGGGAGGGGTGGGGTTACCTCCCGCTCTGCGGCCGGTCCTCTCTCCTCATTATTTGGATTAAGTCCCCTTCCTCGGCCTCTCGGGCGTCCTCTTGGCGGCATTCTGTTAACATAAGTGTTTCTAATCTTAGTGGGGACTTTCGTTGAGTATTATACTTAATAATATGGAGTCTTACTTAGTGTTGGTCCCGAAAGAGCAAGGTTTGGTGTATGGGGGGGGAATACACCAAATACTAACTTTTCAGTTTACTTGACTAATTAAATCTGAGAGATGTAGCTTTCTGAAACACAGATAGCTCAAGGTGATAAAACAGATTGATTTTCAATCGATCTTGTTCTATCCAGGTAAAGTCTCTCAAGTGAATTATACAAGGCAGAGAGTAAGTTTATACTTTAACTCTAACAGTGTATCGTGTGCGGAATAATGGTGGACTTAGTCGGCGCTCTTTGTTAAGAAAATCTTTTGAAAACTTAATCGAGTATTTAGAGGTTGATTAAGAATGCAGATTTGAATGAGTATGATAGATGCAGAATAAAAATAACTGAATATAAATTGCAGAATTTAAAAGGCACAGTTATTTTTACGTGGTTCGGGAAACCCCCTACGTCCACGGTCTAATCCAAACTGGATTAGATATCCACTACTAGGATACTCTTCTTATTTAACCTCGCTGAGAACGAGCCACAAGTTCCAAGTACAGACTAACTGAAACTTATGCACAAATAAGGGTCGTGTCCCTTTACAACTTACAGAAAACTACTGTAAACAGGCTATCTTCACGTTAATCCACTAGATAACTACTAGCTAGCAAAGATCTCCTTCTTCTCTCGATAAGACAGACTTGAATCGAGGTGTGTTTGCGATCACGAACGGTTTGAAGCTTTTGTCTGATTTGAGGATAGAATGCTTAAGAATATTTCTGCAGTATAGCGCTTGCGTATATATTCAGACTTTGAAACTTCAAACATATATAGGCTCTGAATTTGAAATTCTAGCCGTTTGTTGATTGACGTGATTTGATTTGTGGATTGTCAATCAATTATATCTCTTCTTTCCTTGTAGAGTTGTTGATTGAATCTTCTATGATTGGTAAGCAGATCATCTGTGATTGCTTTCCTTCTCCATGTCAATCAGTGATTCAATTTCCAAATCTTCAATGGAAAGTCTTAAATGCTTCATCGACAGATTTGATTCTGCTCTTTCTGGTTTGCTTCTAACCTTCTGGTTGTGTCCTCTCTGGTCTAGTGTCTTTCTGGTTGAATATTGATTTTGACACTTTCTGGTTGAGGTACTTTCTGGTGGAGCATATGTTAACCACTTTCTGGTTGAAGCATCTTCCATCTTTCTGGCTGAAGCTTCTCTGGTTCTACTTTCTGTTAAAGTCTTCATTTTCTGATTGAGATTCTCTGGTTTAGCCTTCTGTCTTTGAGACTTGCTGGTTTTGAGATTCT